>JAOBRD020664685.1:0-14956 GCA_027575215.2 Hydrozoanthus sils
TCTATCTATCTATCTATCTATCTATCTATCTATCTATCTATCTATCTATCTATCTATCTATCTATCTATCTCTATCTGTCTGTTTGTCTAAGTAAAGCTAAATTCTTCAGAAGATGCGCTGACCTTTTTACCGTCGGCTTTAAGGATCATTGTCCAACCCTTCTCGCCACACAGTTCGCCCATGAAACAGTAAGCCTTCTCGGATTGAGAGCCTTTCTTCAGGAAATACATGCCACTTTTTGCACTTCTGCACAAATACAGGACCTTATTAATTTGAACATTACCCACTAACAAAAATCACCACTACTAGATGAAAAAATCTCATTTCGTATAGGGAGATTCATAGACACAAACTTCAATTATGTCTGCGGTTTAGTTTCTTCTTTTTTTACTAGAAATGTTGATAAAGAACTGTAAATAACTTAACAACGCATGTTGCAAGAGAAATCAGGTTAATTGTAAATGGAATTTAGTACAATTTTGAAGCCTTACGGGTTTTGTTTGAGGATTTCTCTGCATGAAACGGCTGGGTTTTCCCGGGTACCAATTTCCTTCGCGCGTCTCCCCCTACTTCCTCCGACTCCCACATATTCCAACCCGTCGCAGATTTCCAGAACCTTGTTCATGTACCGCAGTTCTCCAATATTTTTTGGTGTACAGGGGCACGAGTTGACCCCTACTCGATAAACATGTTTGTGCGAATTTCCATCTGAACAGCTCGGGACGTCTCCTCTGTGAAATGATTTAAAGGTAAGATAAGAAATAACACTTGCTCAACTCTTGCTTGAAACTAGACTCTGAATTAAGAATATCAACAAATCAATTGAAATTCCTAGATTTAGCTAAAAAGGAACTTCTGCACAATGGTTATTCCTTGAAAATCAAGCAATTGTGTCGAATTTTTCCAAGTTGTGTCTGAAATTGCTTCTTTGAACTCTTTTTTTTTCTTTGCTATGTCTTCTTTAGTGACAGTTTTTTGGTTTACACGTGTTGAAAACAGCAAGATTATCATAGGAACTAGGTGACTAAAAAAGTTCGAAGATGAGAATGATGAGAGTACACAAACCTTGCTCCTGAGGTTAAGGCAACAAGAACAGCAAACAGTTTCAACATGGTTATCATTTTCCCTATAAACTGAAAAACATCAAACAAACAATTTCTATTTCCTGAATGAAAATTGTTGTACATAAAGATTTCTAAATAGTTTTTAGCGCGTCTGCATTTTGAAATATTGAAAAAGACTTACAGAACGATTATTGTTAATATTCTGGGGCATTAGCAAATAAGAACTATTTAAGTGACTAGAAATACGTTATGTAGTGTAAAACATAAACTTTAAAAGAAGAAAGTTTTGTTAAATCATCGAATAATTTTTTAAAAGTCTTTATACCCAAAATAGATACACCCGTTCAGCTTGCTAATCAACTCAGTTTTAAATAGGTTCCTAAAAACAGACAGTTTGTACAATTGGCGACCTACCTAACGTTCTCTGTTGCATCCAATACTTAAGCAGCACTTTTCCTGTACTTTTGTAAGGCACTCAATTAATATTTCTTTTGAAATATGATACAGCTCTTGTTCGTTTCTTTTTTCTCATAAATAATGTAACAATAGTAAGTAATGTAAATAGAGTACTTTCATTGTTTCGTTGAGGTAAATTAACCGTAGAACACGTAAATGTTCGTGTTTGGTACGTGATACTGTTTGAAAAATCTAACTTTGTATTTCATAGTTTCTATAGTTTTATTTCCGTTTTGCGATTAGTCAATAACGTAATTATTCATAAAAGATTTGTATTTGATCAAAATATTTTTTTCAAAAAAAATAAAATTTTCGACCAATATCTGTGCCCTTCGTTAGAGTTAAAATATGCTCAATGCTTCGTCAGTTGGAAGTTAAGTTCAGTCTATTGTCTTCTATTGTCTTACACGCTTGCGACTCTGTTCAGATCTTAAACTACTGCCTTGGTATTGTTACAAGCAAGATATTTCTTGGCTGTGCGTTTCTTGAGAAGCGGAACTACTGAGCTTTTTCTTGTAACCTGGGTACAGTAGTGTTTTAAAAGTGTTATCTAATTTCAATCTTAATTAAGCTCTTAAGATTTTCTTGTCTAGGTTATTTGAAACTAACTATAAGCCATTAGTGTTTTCTTAAATTCAATTTTTGTTTTAACAAATAAAATCAAGACTGTGTTTCAGGGGATGCATGTGTTTTTTTTTGCTGTATTTTGCTCCAAGATTTTTAATGCGCCAAAATATACAAACCTTTAGCCTTGAAACAAAACTTTTTCATTGATGTTATGATGTAAGGTACATTGAAGAACTGTTGGTAGTCTTTTCCCTTAAACAAAGGTAACAAAAAAATTGCATAAAAACATAGAGAAAAATATTTTTTTAAACCTATATAGATAGTTATGGAAGCTCAAAGCTACGGAAACATGTCCTAGATCTCTGGTACATTCCTTATACATTGTTTTCAAATTCATAAGAATTAACAGTATCCTAAGGCAGTCCTTAGCTGTTCCATGAGTTTGCAGTGATACAATAGTCGCAAATACTAATTGGATACTGATCTCGTTTCAATTTCAATGTTGGCCGAGTCAGACGTGGATGCGATCCAAAACTTCTACAATGTGCAACGTTACTTTGGGGAAGGGGGTATCTAAAACACAGCCACTGAATATTTTGACAACCATCAAAGGTCGCTAAAATGACTTGAACATTGACTCCGCTCTAATTTCAAAGTTGATTCAATACAGAACCTCAGAATGTGCGTCACTAATCGAAGGTGGGTAAGACATTATCTAAAATATAACCAACCAATTTTACAACCCTTGCAACAGAAGATTATGCTGCTTTATTTTCTAACTTACTTAAACCGTGCTTCTTGATATTAACAAGTAAAACCCATTGTGTTCGTTTAAGTAGCTCAAAGTAAAACGTCTGCTTTTGAATTTTATTAAAGTTGTGAAGCGTTACCACACCAACAATTTAAATACAACAATATATCAAATCCAATTAATCCAAGAAAAACGCGTCGTGTCGTGTTGGATATATTCAGATAAATTTTGTTGTGTTGTTTTTTGAACAGATACATTTTATAATGTTTAAGTTCTTCTGGTATTTTGTAGCTAATTTAACAATACATAGGATTATCTGTGATCTATAGGCCCATTTCAGCATGGCGTTCTTGTTTATTTTTGCCTTGTTAACATAAATAAAACTTCATTTTTGAGTCAAAATGAATCCAAAATTCGAAAGAGTGTCGCAAAGTGAATAATCGTTGAACTGAAGTTTTAGCTCAATACACAGAATACTCCCAGAGAAACGATCTAGGCTGCCAAAATTGTTAAATTACAAAGATTGTACGGTATATGAGTTTCTTCAAGTCTGTAAATTTTTTAATTTTAAAAGTATTCCATGTGTCAAGCTAAAACTTTGACTGATTACTAACTACGCTACACTTTATCGAACTTTTGACTTATTTTGTTTGAATGTTGAAGTTGGATTTCTGCTTTTAATATGTGAACAATGAAATTCGCCTATTATAGTTAAGTTACACTAATTGCTTTTAATATTCATTCAGTTAACAAAAAATAATGTCTCGGAGGTTCTTACACAACAAAGCACGAAAGCGCTTAAATCAGATTTGAAAATCCACTATTTTCCTATTGATTTTCTTTATTATCGAGCGAAATGAAAAATCGTCAATCTTATACTGTACATACAAAAGTTTATATAGTTGAATCCATTCAAAATATTTGGTTCAATACGTGTACAGTTAAAACTAATGATTTTCGAACAATGAAGCCATTGTGTGGTGTACATTTTAAAATCAATTTGAAGTCATCGGGAACCCTTCGAAAGAATGGATTCTAAGAGGTCAGTCTAGTAGTGGGACAAAGATTTATAGAAAAATAGATAATAAATGGAACAACTGCATGTTTCGATTAGGTTTTTGTATGTTAGATGGCCGCTTTGAAGACGATCGCGTAAATTATGTCCTCAAAAACCTGAATTAACTAAAAGGTCGTACAGTTAATCCTGTATCTATCTCATTTTGCTGTTTCCAATGTCATTGGTGAAGGAAATTCGATGGCTTCTGGCCATTACCTGTCAGTCTGAAACACAGTGCGTCTGTGTCTTTTTTAGTATGGTTCTACCCGCTACAATTAAGACTTTATATCGTTTTATACTTCCACGAGTTAAAACTGAACATTCTAGCATTGTTTTTTAAACAGATACTTTTTTAAATTCAATTAAAGTGCTACTGGAGTGAATTCGAGAAACCAATTGAAAGTGTTTAATATTTTAGTTCAAAAGTAGTTAAGTGCAAATAAAATTTACCGTAGATTCTGGCTTTGCTATTTACAAGTTTATTTTGAGGACAAATCTTGCCAATTTCACCACGATATACTGAGCCACTCATAATTAGATGTAGATTTCAAGTGACGTCACATGGTTTGTTTGCGCGCGGAGTTTGCTCTGTCAAAAACAATGAAAACAACGGCGGCCAACAAGTATCACAACAAAAGTCTGAAAATACGGCTCCCAAAATCTTACGGAAAAGTTTCTTAACATAACAGCAAAAAATTGTGAACAGCGTGGCAAAGTTTGACAAACTGAGGCCAAAAATACATATGACGTTTTTTCTTTCTTATAATCTTTTGGTATAGAAGGTTTTTGTTTTCAAACTAAGCTGATTGATCTACTTCACACCTCGTTATCATTGGGTTACTGAGCACATTAACTCTAACAAGTTATTCATTTTACAACTTTTATTCAGGCTCAACGGAAAGGCAGGAAAGTTGTCAATTGCACTAGCGACACTCGAGTAATCTTCAGATGAATGTTTTTAAATAATTTACAGCCAAAACCGTAGTGTCGCAATGATCATTTGGCGATTCTTTGCTGTCCACTGACCAAAACATATTTACATCCGATTTCAAGCCCTATGGAAATTGTTTTCAACACTTTAAAGATGGTTTTAAAAAAATGTGCTCGAAATTCTTCATAGAATTACTCTGGATTTTTGGATCGAGAGTGTCTGAAAATCTATTCTTTCTATTTTGAATGACATCGCAGAATTGCCAAACGAAAATCGGATTTTTTTTCGGATCATTGCAGTAACACGGTATTGACGGATGGGTGAGAAGTAAACTTTGCAAATGTTTTTATTGATTTTATCTGCTAAAAAAATAAAACAATAAAAAAAAAAACTATATGCTGCCATGCCGGTGACCCTCAGGGTTAAACTCGAGCTTCTTTCATATATATTTGAAAAATCAGCAGGCTAAGTGCATTATTATCAACAACAACAACATTTTTTTCTTTAACTGCTGTCGAGCGAAGCGAGAAAGCATATATTCTCAACGATGTATCATGTTAGCAGTCGAGTTCTCGATTTGAGTGGATGGGTAGATACTCCAAACTACACTCCCTATTTTTCATTCAAAAAGTTTTCTGTGTTTGATAAGTTATCATTTTCTCAGTATCAAATGTTAGTCCTGTTTTACGTAAAAACGTAGATAATTGGCTAGCAGTGGAACTGAAAGGGGTGAAGGTTGTTAACAGTACATTTCTAAATGACATCACTGGGTACCCTACAATAGCACGACAGCATTATATTTACCTGTGGTAACATGGTGCTCAAAGATGATGCATAAGGCAAGTAAAACCGATTTAGCTTAAAACTTACAAAAATTGTAGCCTCGATAATATTGAAATGATATACTTTGGAATTTGGATGCAGGTGCACGCAAGAGAATACTTTTGGATTCCGTTATATGGTTGTGATTGGATGGGTTCAAGTGATCATAAATAAATTTCTACCTTTATAGCCAAGCTGTAAAGGTCGGAATATCCGTTTTTCAAATTTAAGTTTTAACTCACTAAAGCTTTTTCAAACGATATCTAGTGCACATTAGTCAGTAACAGTACCCCCCAAAGACTGTGAATTTTGCGCCAAGAGCTGATCACTTGTTCAAATGTAGTCACCGAAATTCTAAACATTGAGTTTGGTTACCAAAAAAGTTGGGACAAATCATTGTAACTTTTTACTGAGTTCTTTTGTTCAAATATCTCTGAATTTTTAAACTTAGGGTGTTTCCAGAGTTATTTCTAGACAAAATTATGGGTGTTTTGACCTAGTTCAAATCTGTACTTGGTTTGGAGTTACTAAGGAAAAATTAAGATAATTTTCTTACCTTTACAGCTTGGTGTCAGCAAAACAATTATAACTTCGACAATGTTTGCAGTATCAAGCATTGCTGTTTACACAGTGTAAAGTGTGCCGCAAGATGCAAATAAAGACGTTTAAAGGATCGAAAAATATCCATTGATTGAAATTTACTAAAACTTCGCAGAAACATTCAGCTGTAAAGTAGGTCAAGTTCCTCTGCACAGGTACCGGTCTAATATAGAGGAAGAAGAAGAAAAATGATAATATTATACTATATATATTGGACAGGCATTTTGGAAGACGAAACTAGCACTCCGCACAGGAGGTGGATGAGAGCAATAGTAGATAAGATCAGGGCAACGTAACCAACGTAGAAGAAATAACAATTACCGATAAGAGGAAGGTGTACAAGCCAAATAGAAGGAGAAAGAACTGATCGGCAACCGGCATTGATGGGAAACAGGATTTCTGGTTGAAGAAGTTCAGAGGAACGTGGAAGGCCGCATTTAAAAAAAGGTTTACTGAATGGATCGCAAGGCCTACGACAAGGTAAGACTTGATTGGATCTTGCGATTGGAGTGCTGGAAAAAGTGGTAAATATGCTAAGCCAACTGACGAAGGGATGGAAAACGAGGGTGGAAGTTTCAGGCAAAGGAAAGACAAAAATCAGCAGATGCACTAAAACTCAGAAAAGGTTTGTACAAAGAGAAAGCTGTTCCCGGTTTGGTTTCTGCCTTATAGAAGTGCAAATTGCAAGTGATGTTCGAGAAGATAGATCGGTACAAGATGGGGCTGCCAGGATAGAGGGAACGGACTAAAACTTACAGATTTTAATTGATGTTTTAAAAGTATACCGAGAAAACCATCAAAAACTTGAAATAGTCAACGTTATGATTGTAGAGGCAAGTAAGGATACTGGAGCTTCTAACGGCGTAAATAAAAGCGCGGAAATTGTCTTTAAAATAGCAAGATGATGAAAGGAGAAGGGCAGGGCTTTAATTGCTTCAAGAGAAGATGAAAGCATTACACCCAGAACAGAATAAAAAGTATGATTTTTTTGGGTTTCGAAAGAGGCGCCAAAAAGGTTTGGAAAGAGATTGGACAAAGAGTAGAACAATTAGTTGATTAACCATCTACCTATACTTCATTGGTTGGCTTTGCAGCAGCCAGCAGGGTTGTCTTGATAGTGTAGTGCTATCACATTCGCACATGTACGAGGGACGTGGATTCGAATCCCGCTCGAGGCATAACATCTTTTTTTTCTGAGGAAAACTTTCAAGTTTTTCTAAGTCACTACTTCGTGTATTTATTTCTTCACTTGTAATGTGTATTGATTGGCTCCGGTTTAAATTTCTTTGGATGGACTTGCATTTAGCTAAAGGCGGATTTCAGGTGACGTAATGTTTATACAAATGATTTTTGTTTTGAAATCTAAACACCTTCGGGACCTTAAACCCTTAGACAAAGGAATCTTTATTTCAAACTACCAAACAAATAACAGTTGACTCATTAACAACAATGACTGAAACTCGCGTTAGGCTTAAAGAAAACCACTTGGTATATTTATGTAAAAAAGGACATAAAGACTTCAGTCATCTTTCAAGTATAATGGGGAGAGAGAGTGGAATTCATTACCATCTTACTTAAGACAAGAGAGCTCGCTCTCGCTTTTTAAAAAGAACTTAAAAAGACATTTATGTAATTGACTTTTTGACCTTTGCATGTATTTATTGTTTTAAATTTTAAATATTCTCTATATGTAATTCGTCAATATTGCAATATATGTAAACAGGCCTCCATTTGATTTAAACCAGCTTTTAGCTGAACTGGGTGGTCCTGTATAAATATAGTTGATATGTTAATATAAATATATAGACATAAATCGAGAATATTTAGGAAACGGAAATTGCTAAAAAGAGAAAGAGATAAAGCTCTTTCGATCGCTTAAAAGAGCCTCAAATATCCCGGACATAAGACTTTCATCCATATACTTAACAAAAATACTTAGTTCTATAGAAAAGCAAGACTCACACTGATATTCATTCAGAGTTGCTCTCACTTAATACGTATGCGACAGGCTACGAACTGGGATAACTCTACGACACTTGTGCTTTTTTTTACTTTGTCCTCGAGAGGCTCGGCATACAGTTAAACGTCCTTATTCGACAAGACGTAATCTGTATAAAAGCCTTTCAACCAAATTTTCATTTTGTATTCCATTTACTTTCTTTGCAGAATCTTTATCAACTATGACTTTCGGATTATGCTTAATTTGGATCATCCAATTATTTTCTGTTGTTGGTAGAATTAGATAAAACTGACAATGATAAGCTAAGTGGAGTTTTTGAAACCTATAAGTTTTAAGTTTTACACCTTCGTCGGAGATAACGCCCGAAATTTCTTAAACTATTTTAAAAGTTTAAGAGTTGGACTGTTCTTTTTAGAAGCTGACCTCAAACAGTGGAATTCTAGGAGGTAAATTTTTTACTATATTTTCAAGTTCCGTTTTTTTTGCCTTTGAAACTCCACGTCATGCAGGGAAATCAGCGCGACATTCAGAAGAAACTGTTGAAAAAGGAAGAAGGGCAACTTTTTGTTATATGTCAAATATTGGTTTCAACGCTCAACATATACATTTTACTTTGTAGTTGAAAGGGAAAAGCTAGCAAGGAATAACGTTAACTACCGTGACAGATTTTCACACAATCAAAGTTTTATTCATGACAGTGTGCGTACATACTTCAATTAACCCCCAAGCACCTTAACTATTTGTTTATACGGCCTTTTCGTTTCTGCAGATTTGTCTTACTGAGCCATGATGTAACCGAAGGCGACAGTGTTTTTATCACCGTTGTCAGGATGGCATCTGGCCTCGTTCCCAACAGAGTGCTTGTCGTTTTGGCCACAATATGAACCCTGTCCACCAAAAGCGATTCTTGAATCAGGGGTTACGCAATTGTTCTCTTGGTTACCAATGATTCCAATTCTTGCTCTGCTGCCAAAACGGTAAGCGTTGAAACCTTCCATGTTACAATTGCGCTGAAGAGAGCTATCTGCTAAGAGTGATTTCCAAGCTGCTCTGCCAAGCTTGGTGGCTCGGTACTTTCCATCAGCAATGAGGCTGTAAAGGGAACTAGCCTTCTGTGGAATCTTCAACCACCTGATGGTGTTGTTTCCAACTTTCATTCCAACACAAAGACTGTTAAAGGGGAGGAGATGGTAGCTGCCTAGTTTCATCTCTTGCTTGTCAAGCCCTCCGCTGACAGAATTAGGGTTAAAAGATTCCTTGTTCTTCCAAAGGTCTGAGTCGTAGTTGAAAGTTGTCTGAAAATCACAACAAAACCTTTGAGTATATATCCTACACCTCTATGCGCTACTGTAGCTTTAATCATAATTAACATAAATTTGAAATAGCCCACCTTTCTGAAAAAAAAATGAGTAGGTCTTAAGTTAAATGAAACTAACTTTTTACATATTTACAGCTGTAACAAAATAATTCTTGCCGACAGGGATAAAAAGTTGTTCATGTCGTGCAGTGATAGGAAATTACATACACTTTCTCATGGCATATTAATGCCTATTGTAATGAATAGTGGAATTTACATTGGCGCGCAGAGATATCTCGCGAGTGAACGTAGCGAGCTTGGGCGATACCATTTCAACAAGAGAAGATGAAATTCGTATCTCCGAGCGACCATTTAAGTTTCTTATTATATTAAATTGCAGTGTAACTTAATTTACATATTTCAAATGCGCGCCAAAACACTAAAAGCCCTTTGGCTGAAATTTGGTATCACCAAAAGTGTTGATAAAAACCGTATCCCTACCGGTATGTTTGGGGATACAAACTTCATCATTTTGATGTTACTTAGTATCCAACTGTAGTTATTACTAGGCTGCTTGAGGATACAAAATTTATTTTACTTTCAACACGAGAAGAGAAACTTGGTTTCCCAAGCGGCCATGTAATGTTCTATTTGTTTTATAGGTACTGGTGAAATTCCTACCTAAAACACAACTTTTTTTTAAAAGACATGGCTGTGCGCCTGAGCGGGAATCTCTCTTGTAATTGGCTAATAATGTTTGTAACCATGGCGACACCAATATCTTCACACGTGAAAGATAAAAATAGTATCTTCGCCGCGCGCGGTGAAGATATGATTTTTTAGTAAAAGCAAAAATCCTGGTGTTTCATCAGTATCTATATAATAGATACTAAAATAATATATCGATCGTTCAACGTACTGAGAGACTGATCATCTATTTTTCGTTGCCAGGATCTTTCTTTTTGAACCACGTAAATTGAAGCTTAGATTCTACAATACTTGAACTATACTCGAAATAAAGCTCTCTATTATCGTTTACTGTAACAATTTTTGAGCCCTCAACTGCTTACATTTTACGCTCATTCATTGGCAGTCATAGTCCACTCTAAAGATGGTGAATAAATAAATGTTAGCGACCAAATTTCGAAGTGTCTGTTCATGCGTAACGCCGATAGATAATATTTCTTTGTCAGTTGCCTAAACAGCAAACAGTTTTAATTTTTTTCACATCTCACTTCAAGCCTTAGCTATAAATAATCTTTATTTATTTAAAGCAATGTATCAACAAACCTTTGTGCCGTCCAGTTTCATGATAATGTCCCATCCACTGCTACCGCAAATAGTACTCATCTCGCAGTACGTGCGAACTTTCTTGTTGCCCAATTTCGTGTAATACATACCACTCTTTGCGTTTCTGAACAGCAATTCCAAAAGTCAGTCAAATGAATTATAGGAATAGGCTCTTAGCTTGGTCAGCGGATAGTTTAGAAAGTAGAGAATCTTAGGGCCCAGTTATTCAAAGGCCGATTAGCACTAACCCAGGGTTGATCATTACCAGGGCCCAGATGTTCATAGGTCGACTATCACTAACCCAGGGTTGATCATTACCATGGCCCAGTTGTTCAAAGACCGATTATCACTAACCCAGGGTTGATAATTACCAGGGCCCAGTTGTTCAAAGACCGATTATCACTAACCCAGGGTTGATCATTACGGGATCCAGTTTTTCAAAGGCCGATTAGCACTAACCCAGGGTTGATCATTACCAGGGCCCAGTTGTTCAAAGACCGATTAGCACTAACCCAGGGTTGATCATTACCAGGGCCCAGTTGTTCAAAGACCGATTAGCACTAACCCAGGGTTGATCATTACCAGGGCCCAGTTGTTCAGAGGCCGAGTACTACTAACCCAGGGTTGATCATCACCAGAGCTCAGTTGTTTAAAGGCCGATTATCCCTAATCCACAGGGTTGATCATTACGAGGGTCCAATTTAGGCCGATTCACCGACCCAGGGATGAATTTTTACCTTGGGCTCTTGTTTGCAACCTTACATAGGCTGAATTGAGCTATAGTTTTTGGGTTGACAAGATTTTTGGTTGAAAAGCCTAATCATTATTTCATAACAACCGTAATCCTTCTAAAAAGGAGAAGTTACTGTGTGAATTTGCTTAACTTAGGGTTAAAATTACTAACCTATAAACAAACCAGCCAAGATCAGCAACTATTTTTCCAATTTTGAAATCAGGCTAGCTTTATATACAGTAACAGCCTTGAATATCACCAACATATGGCAGTGTACTTGGGGTGGTCAGTGGGGGGAGTTTTGCTGAGGCCATCTCTCCCAAAATTTTCATGAAATAAATGATATCAACTTTATATTTGAGGTTAAAAGTTAAAATATTTTCGTTTGGAATTTTTGGGGAAACTTTAATCTGTAAAAGATCCAGAAAAAAGAACTTTTTTTCTAGTATTCAAAAAACTTTTTGTTCCATAATTCAACACATCTTAACACTAAATTCGACTTTACAATTATTTTTAGAAAAAAATTTCCTTTAGTTTCAAAATTTTCATTTAATTTCATTTTTAGGTCATAAAAGACTATACAGGACTTTAGAAGCGGTACAATACAAAAATGCATAAATGTGAACACAGCTCAGTATCCCAGCTGCGTTGGAGGCAGTCCAAATGGCCATTTACAAGCCTGGTGTATTTGACTCTGGAATCGCGGAAGACAAATTCTGTCAGTGGTAAGAGTGGGATTTGAATCCGGGATAGCGGCATACAAACCAGGCACCCCAAACACACAGCCGTATAACTTTAGTTTTGTATTTGTTTAACGTTTGAGAGAAAAACAAAGACAACGGAAAATGAGTAAAGTAAATTTAGTGTTTTTGTTTACGCAGACAGTTAGCATTTAACTTGCAATAAAACGTTACTTACAGGAACTTCAGGTGAGTACATCAAATAGACTACCTACTTTCTTGCCATCTTGATGGCTTTGCAGCAGGTTGCCGGATTAAATTGTGACCCCAACTTTTCTTCAATCGGTGGCATAGCTGCAAAGACGTAAGCAAAAGACTTGGTATTTCTGTCTCCTTTATCAGCCCAGCATTTAGCTGTATTGCCAACAGTGTTGGAGCTGTCTTGACCACAATATGATCCTTTGCCACCTATTCCGATCCTTGAGTCAGGGGTGATACAGTTTTTTTCCTGGTTAGCGATGATTCCAATTCGTATTCTTGATGCATGCGCATTACCGGGTACATGAACGTTGAAGCCTTCTTTGTTGCAATTTCTTTGAAGCGATGATCCAGGGATGAGGCTTTTCCATGCGTTACGGCCGAGTGAAGTCTTGTGGTAGACATTACCTCTAATGACAGAGTACAAGGAGTCGGCGGCAAAGTCGAGTTTCTTCCAGTTTGTAAATCCGTCTGTTTTGAAACCAAGACACAGGCGATCAAAAGCGAAGGTGAAATAGGTGTGAAGCTTTGTCTCCGCTTCATTCAATCCTCCAGAAGCACCAGCGGGATTAAAGACATCCTGATTGGTCCACAGCTTAGAGTCGTAACCGAAGTTAGCCTGAAATGGAAAAACAAATCTAATTAATCAATTGTTCATTTTTTTTTACAACAATTTTTAAACGTACTGTATATTTTTGCTGAACTTCATCTTTCGATTTAGTATTCTAAAACATTTCAGTCCAGATTTAAATGCCCATAGTGTTTGCATAATCCTAGAAAAGTTACATAGCTTATAATCTATCTATCTATCTAACTATATCTATCTATCAATCTATGTATCTATCTATCTATTTATATCTATCTATCTCTAAATTCTTCAGAAGATACGCTGACCTTTTTACCGTCGGCTTTAAGGATCATTGTCCAACCCTTCTCGCCACACAGTTCGCCCATGAAACAGTAAGCCTTCTCGGATTGAGAGCCTTTCTTCAGGAAATACATGCCACTTTTTGCACCTCTGCATAAATACAGAACCTTATCAATTAGAACATTTTTAGACACAAACTTCAGTTGTGACTGCAAGATTTGTTATTTATTTTTTACATCAGAAATATTTATATAGAACTGTAAATAAGTAAACAACGCAAAGAGCAAGAGAAAAAAATTGCATACGCTATATAATAACATTTTGAAGCCTTACGGTTTATGTTTGAGGATTTCCCTACACGAAACGGCTGGGTTTTCCTGGGTACCAATTTCTCGCGAACTTCTCCCCCCACTTCCTCCTACTGCCACATACTCCATCCCGTCGCAGATTTCCAGAACCTTGTTCATGTACCGCAGCGCTCCCATATTTTTTGGTGTGCAAGGGCACGAGTTGACCCCTACTCGATAAATATGTTTGTGCAAATTTCCATCTGAGCAGTTCGGGACGTCTCCGCTGTGAAAAGGTTTGAGAGTAAGATATCGGAAAAAAATTGCTCTAGTTTTGCTTGAAACTAGACTCCTAGGTTATGAACAATTAAGTTATCGCTATCAAGAAATCAGTTAAAACTCCTAGAATAAGCTAAAAAGAAACTTTAGAACAACTGTTTTTCCTTCAAAAACAAACAATCGCATCAAGTTGTACAAGTTGTATCTGAAAATGCTTCATTTAGCTTACTATTTTTTCTTTGCTATGTTTTCTTAAGTGACAGTCTTTTGGTTTACAAGACTTGAAAACAGCAAGATTATCTTAGGAACTAGTTGACTAAAATAGTTCGAAGATGAGAATTACGAAAGTACACAAACCTTGCTCCAGAAGCAAAGGCAACAAGAACAACAAACAATCTCAACATGGTCGTCATTTTCCCTACAAATTAAAAAACGTCAAAATTCTGTGTGCTCTGAATGAAATTTGCTGTAGACAATGATTTCCAAACAATCTTTAGTGCGTCTGCATTTTAAATACTAAAAAAGCCGGGTTTAGAAAACGATTCTTTTTAATGTTACTACTAGGTAAATTTTGGGACTTAGCAAACAATTAAGAATAACGTGATAAAAATAAATACCAGTGGCGTAGCCAGCTTGTAGGCCTGCAGGGCCAGGCCTTCAAATTCTTTTGACAGGCAAAAGTATAGTATTGAAAACCATTTGAGTTTTATTCAATAAAAAGAAGAAAGGGAACAATTTTTTAAAAGCGCCTGTTAAAATTGTTATTTTACAATGAATGCTGCGTGGTCAATACTTTCCCTAAACCCCTGATGTTGTTGTTACAAACAAGTGGAGAGAAGACTCCTAAACAACGTTCCAGTCCCCAGGCCGTGCCTACATTTTCAGTACGTTTACGGGTCCAACATAAAAACATTTTTTTCTTTCCAGGGAAGGTAGTTTCTAGCATTGGCACGGGAGGAACGTCTCCGCTAGGTTTTATGATTTTAGTGACTTTCTGGTGAATTCAGAAACGTAATTTTTAAAAATTTTCCAGGGGAGCATGCTCCCCTGGACCC
>JAOBRD020664897.1:0-14955 GCA_027575215.2 Hydrozoanthus sils
ATCATTTTATCCAGCACCCTATCATTTTATCCAGCACCTTATCATTTTCATTCAGCACCATATCATTATTTTTATCCAGCAGCCTGTCTTTTTCATTCAGCAGCCTGTCATTTTCATTCAGCACCCTATCATTTTATCCAGCACCTTGTCATTTTTATTCAGCAGCCTGTCATTTTCATCCAGCAGCCTGTCATTTTCATTCAGCACCCTGTCATTTTCATCCAGCACCCTGTCATTTTCATCCAGCACCCTGTCATTTTCATTCAGCACCCTGTCATTTTCATTCAGCACCCTGTCATTTTCATTCAGCACCCTCTCATTTTTCATAGCACCCTGTTATTTCATCCAGTGCCCTGCCATTTTCAGCCAGCATCCTGCCATTTTCATTCAGCACCCTATCATTTTATCCAGCACTTTGTCATTTTTATTCAGCACCCTGTCATTTTCATTCAGCACCCTGACATTTTATCCAGCAACCTGTCATTTTCACCCAGCACCCTGTCATTTTCATCCAGCAACCTGTCATTTTCATCCAGCACCCAGAATGAAACACTGAATGAAAATGACAGGGTGATGGATAAAACAGCAGGGTGCTGCACCCTTTGGTTATGGCCTAACTAAACATCATGTACTATATTTCCAAACTGTAATTAATCCATCTTGGCTAGATCTAAACTTCTGTAATACTGTTAGACTAAGTACTAGTAGCATTTAGCATTCACCTGTCTGGTTTGTGGATTCTCGCCCAGGATCAAATCTGTCCACTGTCAAAACAGTTCCATCTTCCTCTGTTTAGGAAAAACAAACCAAAAAGGATTATTGTTTGTTTTCTAGACTTCATGGAACACAAATTATTTACTGTTTACAGTATATCAAAATTTTTTAGTTACTCAATATTTTGAACAGATCGTTAACTTTTCAAAATTCCTCCAGATTACCTAGAACACTAAAATGTTTAATGGTTTTGTAAATTTTTCACTAAAATATTTACTCATCTGTAAAATCCCATTAAATTATAATTGAAAGCCCTTGGCTTATATAACTTCATATAAAGTGTTTTTTGGAGGGCTAATAATAAACAGGGGGATGTTATATCCTGGTGGGCTTATAAGAAGAATTAAAAGAAATGTTTAGGAACATCAAGATAAATTGTATCTGAGAAAAGAATTAATTTCAAAGCTGTTCATACACATAATTTTGAGTTAGTGTTTTATAATGCATTTAGCTAAAAGAAACCCAAAAGGAATGCACTTATACAGTAGATTTCCCTGTTAACAACGGGCTTTCAAACTTTCCCACGAGACACTGTTGTTAACAGGGAAACAGCAGATAGGCTTATAAACTTGGGCCCTACAATCAGAAGGACATATAATTTGCAATTTATAATATCTATATTAGTAAATGAATGTAATCAATTTTATCTAGGGAGTAAAACCGGGAAGGGTGGGGTGGCTTTAACATTGTATTTTCCAGTATATTGTAAGGAAATTCCTACTGATACCAAACAGAACTTACCGGGATCAACTGCCACACTTCCAACAAGAAAGCCGTCAAATGAGGATGTTGTTTGCAAATGTCTTGCAGCAAGTTTCAGTGTCTTTTCACTGACATATAGCCGCAGGTTTCTGGTTGCCAAAAAGAAGGCAAAGAATTTCTTTAATAATGCTACAATACTACAGTGGCACTCAGAATCATACGTACATTTATCGTGATCATCTTGCGAGCAGATTGCGGTCACTGGTTGTGATCTGCTTGCAATTTGATTGCACCTTGATAGCGATCTGCTCAAATTTTGCTCATGAAAAATATAGTGAGCATTTTTTATCATGATTTGCTTGCAAGCTAATGTACATGTGATTCTAAGCATCACTGTATGTATGTGATTAATATTAATTATACTATAAAAAAATTTAATTTATGAATGAACTGTACTTACAGAGCCTACTGATTCATGATATTTGATTTAGGCCAAACTGACGCTAGACTAAGTCTTTTAATTTGTTCTAACACAATTCCCAAGCGTGGGCTCTAATGTGTATATTACAGTAATTTATGTCTTTTGTAAAATGCTGAAGTGACAATCCTGGGGCTGTGTGCCTGAAACAAAGTAAAATCTAGGTCAAAATTGTACATATCCAGACAAGTGTCATCTGGGCAGCAGATGTTTAAAGGGTGAATTTATAAAATGTCTGCTGGATACAAGTGCAGTATATTCTCAGCAGTTTTATACAATCTTACTCCCATACAGTAGCTTTACAAGTTTTCCAAAATTTACCAAACAACCAAAGACAGGTAGATCAACAAAAAATCACACAATTTTTGAGTTCTTATGTAGTTTAACAATAAGCTGTTATTCTGAGGAAAACTGATCAATTCTTTGGAATCGGTTTGTTTGGACTAAGATGAATGGGCTTCTCCGAAGTCCCTAATAATAGTCTATGTACTATTATTTATTTGGGTCTCTACATATACGGGCCTTATTTTGGAATAAACATATGTATTTCTGGGTTTTGGAAGCCAAGCATTACCACTGCAGGTTTTTAGACTCATCTTCTTTTGGGATGCACTGTTCACTAATTACTTAAATTGTCATTCCTAGTTTTTGACAACAAACAGCTCCCATCTCCAAGAAAAAAGGTTATTTCATACTTTTTTTTATTAATATTACTGTTTATTTTACAAAAATGTATTTGAAATTTTGCCACCCTATATTGTTAATATTCTGCTCTACACTGATATTAAGACTTCAGAATAGGCTCTTTAGTTGTAACCTTGCTTGGGCACCTAATTGCACAGCAAGCTTTGATTTAGTCTTCGACATAAACCTCTGCAGTATAATTATAGTACTTGTAACCAGTCTTTACAAACCATTTAGAGTGTGACTCAGTCTGTCTTTGAGTTGACCTGTAAACTAAAACTACAAGAAAAAGGTTCCTTTACTGTACATTAAATATACATTAAGTGTAACATCACTATCAAGCTGCTGGACAGGTGCAAACTTTTATAAACTTGTGTGTAACACACTAACTAAGTATGTTACACACTGAAACAATAAGTGTTGAACTATATAAAATATTTGAGTGTATAACAAATAAAAAATAATTAATGTTGCTTTCTAAAAAAAAGAATGCAAACAATATTTACTGTACACCATCAGTGTTGCCTGGTTCCTCAAATCCCCAATCAACTTAACCCAGGGTCATGGTAATTGACCCTGGGTTAGCACTAATTGGGTTTTGAGGAACCAGGCAATGGCTCTTACTGTAAGGTTACCTCTTTGCTGTTAAATGCAATATTTCTGGCAATCCTTGTGGTGATTTGTCCCTGAGAGGAAAATCATATAAACAGAAACAGTTTAAGCAAAATAAATAGTAAACCCTTAAGCAAAATCTTTTATAGAACTATGTAGTAAAAATCAAACAATCGAGTCCAATTCCTGGCCAGATCTCCACTCAGGGTCTTAAAATAACTGAGAAGGTGCTGTCTTTGCTCAAGTACACTTCGAGTCTTCTCGGATATGGATGTTAAACTTAGCCCTTAAAGCCCTATATATTGGTCTGTAAAATCTGTTGGATTTTCTGAATGCCCTCAGGAAGGTTCTCAAGACTACACTGTACTAAGCTAAATCAGGATTATTTGAAAAGCCCATGTTTTCTGATAAGAAACCAGGACTTAAATTTGTTTGAACAGCTTCCCATACTGTATCTCTCTAAAACTCTGAGTAAATTTAGACAGCTTTGGGACTTTGAACTAGAGTACTGTCACATTTATTTTCTTGTTATGAGGCGAAAGAAAGCTTATATGTATATGTCATGGTTCAATATTATCGGATTTGGTTTGAATTATATTTTTCTTTTGATATTGGAGATGGTGATGCATGATAACGATTTTGAAATAAAGAAAAATAAAATTAAAACCAAGGACAAAACTGAACCACAAGATATATTACATTACATGTCAAAGAACAATAATTATCATTTTATAATACTACATGGAGTAAATGCTACATACCACAAAATTTCCCTGGTTAAGGGAAACTGGACTGGCTCTACTATAACTCCCTCTGAGTCTTTTCTGAAAATCAGACAAGCAGTCAAATGTAAGTCTTAGGCATTTTACTTAGCAATGAATTGAAAACTCTTGCTTTAAAATATTTATCAAAAGGCATGCATTCTACATTTTGACAAGTTTGATGCAACATAAACTAAGAAAACATACAAATTTATATAAATCAACTTACTCTAACTTGACTTAATAAACAAATCAGACAGGGCTCAAAGGCTATAATTTAAAAATTCTACAGACACTGAACACCGCTTTCTGATCATGAACTGTAGAGTGTAATGATTTTTTTGCAAGCACCTATTAAGCAACATGCTAAGACTAAATAAATCAACTGAAAACTTTGGTACATACTTCTTTCTTACAACCCTCGGTCCGGATTTAGATGCAGGAAAATAGGATGATGTTTGCTTCTCGTTTTGTCGACTGATACACTTCATCTCGCTCTCAGCGGATCGGTAATCAAAACCACTGCACAAACCTCTAGTTTTCAAGTAAATATTAATTTTCTCTGCATGATCAAATCTCAGTAGAATAAGATAATGGAATGAATGATGATACAAGAAAAGAAAAAGACCACAAATGAACTGATCAGAGTTTGTATGTAGTAAGCGTTTGCAGTAAACAACGAAATTTGTCCAAACTCAGAAATACCGCGCAAAGCTGAATGCCAGGTTACCAAGCTACTAATTGTAGTGCCAGGCTCTTGGAATTCTTGCCGCATCCGAACCCTGGGAACGACCCTTCATACTAATTCTTCGTGCATTGGTTTTTAAAGCTAGAAATTTTCGTCCTCAAAGCAGGTAGATTAGTTTACCAAAGTCTTTAGTCCACCAACGATAAACCGTGTATCATATCTATAATAGGCTAGACATGAACAGTTTCAACTTTTAAAAAAGTTACTCTTACAGGTGGCCCACCTACCGTTACGATACTTAACGCCATGCAACTGGCAAATGAATTGAATAGAATTTGAAAGTTTGTATTTTGTATGTTATTGCCACAAAATTCAATAAAATCGTTTATTCTACATTCTGTTATCTTGTAATTATAACTGCGTACACATATTGTTTTTGGGGAAATTTGAAGCGCTTGCTGAGGTACAGCTTCTCCAGTCACATTTCACGCAACCGGCCCCAGAAATCGCTTCAACTAGTCCCTAAAAAGCGATGCAAATATAAGCAGTTTTGATTACTAAACAACAAAATGTAGAAAACAGATGACTTCATCACATGTTTGATCAATAATGTACAAAATTCAAATTTTCCATAATACATTTGCCTTTACTTTTGGTTGGCGTTCAAGACAAAGTTTCGTGGCGGGAGCGTTGGTTACACCGTGGTTAAATCGATGTAAAAGGGTCCTCATTTTTAAATCTCTTTTTAAAACACGCGGAAACTTTTACAAGTTAAAAGCAAGAAACAAGTTGTGCGCTCTTCTGGTAAGTAGTACTACAGTATTTTTATATTGTAGAAGGAATTAAGAAGTCTTTTAAAAAACACATGCTTAAGAAAAAATGTAAATCTCGGGGGTACTCTCACTAAAAGATTTAAAAAGGTTGAAAAATAGTTTAATATACGTTCTGAATTTATATACAACTAGGTAAATTTAAAGGTCTATTGTTATTTGTGATGTGGTGCTAAAAGCTTATAAATTTGCAGAAAAGGGGGGAAAACATTACCAGTTTTTTTTGTAGGTTGTCGTTTTACTAAACGTATAAGAAATAGGCCTAGACAGATTCTGCTCGTCAACTTTTGAATAACTTTTTCAATTTTGAGCAACTTTTATTCTTTTGAGCAACATTATTTTAAATTTTGAGCAACTTTTGACACATATGCATTTTTCGAGCAATTTTACACATTTCAGCACATTTGACCACTTTCAAAGCATAAAATGATAAAAGAAAATTACCATTGGAGCAGTTTTAGTGAAAAAATATCTCTCCTTGGGTTCCATGTGCGCACATCTCTTGGGTATCCTAACTAACACATGCTTATTCCAACTACAAACATAGAACAACGTTCTGTATCAAATCCAAGGTGAATTTGATTGTAATTATATGTCATGCAAGAAACAAGAAGACAAAGAATGGGAAGGCACTTACTGACCTGGCAAAAAAGGCATAATAAATAACGCTATGGTTTTTTTAAAAAACATGGGTAGTATTACCTTCATGTGCGGAGCAACTTTTTACTCGGGCCGGTAGGCCACGAGGTAATGATTTCCCATGCAGCGTGTCTTGTAGAAATACTCACACGTTGCTTTTAACCGCCGTCTGGTTAGCCCAGTTGGTAAGGCGCCAGTCTTAAGTGCGGAAGGCCTGGGTTCGATTCCCGGTGCCGGACCTTCATCCAGAGTCTTAAAATAACTGAGGAGAAGGTGCTGTCTTTGCTCTAACATCTGCAAACGGTTAGACCTTCGCGTCTTCTCGGATAAGGATAAGGACGTTAAGCCGTAGGCCCAGTCTCTTCCTATCGGGGGACTTAAAAGAACCCACAATACTTGTCCAAAATGAGTAGGGTAGGTGACCCCGGTGTCGTGGTCTGTCTACTTCTAACTGAGGACAACTCATAATGAATACAATTGTGAGCAGTATATAGCGGACTATCTAAGATCCTCAATACCAATTCAAATGTAAATCATTGTTAAGCGCCTTTGATCATGTACATATGGAAAAAGGCGCCATACAAATGCTAAACATTATTTTTATGATGCGATTCTCTCCAGTTCTTCTGGGTCTTGTTTGCAATAATAGTCATGTGGCTCAGCTACTTTCCGCAGCTTAGAGACACAGCGCTTTCCTCAATACGAGAGGTTTTCCAGGGATGGCTGACAACTGTGTACTTCCAATGATGTCAGGAATGTCTAACTTTCCATGCCAGGATTTGGTTATTAAAGTGACGGTAGACAAATGCAGGGCCACAATTCAAAATCATTGTGAAAAGTCGGGGGATTTTGTTTCAAAACGGACCCTGTGGTAAACAAGGCCAATGTTCAAAAGTGAGATCAAATTAAAGTTGAACTCAAAGTGAATAACTGATCGACTCGAACAATCAAGATAATTGCGGCTGGTGGGTGTTATTTCACTAGTCTTGGTTTAACAGCTGTCGCTCACGACGTGATAAATTTTACAGAGATGTCGCAACCAAAATCTCCTGACGGTCAAAACAAAAGCTTTCCGTTGCCGAGAACCTAGTTAGTAGAATACCACGATTCAATTTGAGCGAACGTTTAGAAAGCGCAGAAAATTAAAGGCGAGCCGTTTGGCATACTATTGAAAAAATACTTGCCGAGGTCATCACAAATTTAATTATTTCACACGCGGTGTTCGCGCTTAAAAAGAATGAGAATGTATTTCTCATATGCAGACATTTTAATACAAGCCTCAAAAAACATAGCATAGGCTGTTATTTAGAAATCGGAAACAAAGCTGAGAAAACGTAATGTTTTAAAAAAAAACTTTATCACATTTCTATCCAAGAGTGCATGGAGTATATTTCGTGTTATGTTCGGCTTACAGGAGTCTCCGAAACCAATTTTAAAATCCGGCTTGTTTATTATTTGAAGGCCAACCGAATTTATAAAAGCAAATGTATGGGAAACTTGAATTTGGTATAATATATTGCTCCCAAAATGTAAACAAAAATCGTTCATTCTACGTACTGTTATCTAGTAATCAAACTTCTTACCTTATATAGCTTTTTTCGGGGGGGTGGGATTAAAGTGCTTTCCGAGATGCAGCATGAAAAGTAAATTTACTTTGAATGGAGTTAAATTGAATTCACCAGTATCTCTGTGTCTCTAAAGGTTTTGCCTTTTTTGTGAGACGCACTCAACAGTTACGTTTGACTTATACGCTGAGAATAGCAAGGGAAAGGTATTGTCTGGGGTGTCTAATTGTAGTTTGGCCGAGTTAGGACTACATGTAGCCTTTTGTTGTATTAAGAGAGCAACTTCTAGAAATTTGATCGAGCAACCTTTAAGCAATTCTTCGAAATTTGAGCAACTTTGAGCAACTCAGTTTTAGGGATCTTTGAGCAACTTTTAAGGATAATTTTTGAACGGAACTTGTCTATGCCTACCAGAGGATGCCATACTCTCACTGAGTCTCAAAACCAGAGAGCACGACTCGTTTTGATCTTCCAGGATACTCTTTCAGTAGCATGCAAACTTGTGGCATATGAAGCACAAGCTTCGACCTTTTACTTAAGATAAAAACTTGCCAACTCAGGACTCGAAAATGTACAAACACAGATGAAGAAAATGAGGGGAAGAAAATCCCGGTAATTGGGATTTAAAGGGACGTATTTTAAAATCGCTTCGTTATATCTTATATCTTGTGTTTAACCCCGCCCTTTGGAGCTGCACATGTCAGTAAATATCATATCTGCGCTTGCGCGAGTGGTAGTCTGCAAACTGCTCGCCCCAGTTTTCTGACTACGATTGACACGGCCAAGCTTTTGCTAACTGCCATCATTTAATGCACTGCCTTATATAGAAAGTTTCATCTTCATATCCGTCAATGAATTTCCGCATAAATTCTAGCGCGTTAATTAGATGTAGTACTCGCTTGTAACAAGTAATGGTATTCATTCATTAAAACTGCTCTACACTCTTTTCTTTTTATAAAAACCTGATAAGGCTGAAAATCGCCAAAATATAAGAACATGTTAAGAACAAAATGTGGCTCAGAAAAGGTGAAGAACATTTATTTGTGATAACCTATTGCAAATAATTTATACAGTGTTTTAAAAAAATTGCTTGTCGGTGGGCTTTTTGACTAACTGAGTTCGCAGATAACAATTTTACATCACATGTTTTTTCATTTACCAAATCGCAGCCTCTTACAGTGACTGTAATTTATAATTTGATAAATTTACATGTACAAATCAATGTATACACAAATGTACCACTTACGGTACGTACCTGTATTGTTTTCATTGTCTAAAATCAGTAAAGATACTCTGATAATATATTTAAGAACATTTGAGACTGATATTCCGAAGATATTTAGCGTTCAGCGTCAATTGAAAAATTCGACGTTCTTACGCAATAAAGTGAGTGTAATTAAAAAGGCTTAGGTACCTAAATCTCTAGAGAACTTTTTCATAAAAAACTTCAATATCGGTGAGCAAGAACGAATGTGAACCGGCCATAAAAATAGAGGCATAAGGGTCCGAACGGCTAATCCCAAAAGGCGCCTTGTAGTTCCAGCCAAGGGTGGAGGAAGCACGAGCACCATTATGAACAAATAAGTCGCTACTAAATGTTGGTCCACTATCTTTATTGTGCAGTAGCGCAAACCCTATACTGCGCATGCGCACAGGCAACTTCACTGGTGAGAATCCTCGCACATTGTAAAGTGAGAATATAAATGCTTTTGTACTCCTCGCATACTCTATCATACCTGAAATAGTCAAAAATTGAAAACATCTATTTAGTTATGATGGCATAAAAACGAGGGTAGGTATTTGAGAAATAATTCAAGAAATCTTTAGAGTTAAGTTGAAACTGTGAAAAAATTTAAAAAACTTCAAATGCAACCAAAATGACATGTACAACCACACTTAGATAAAAATTTAATTTCTTTTGCTATAGTATTCATAAGAAAAAAGCAAAAGGAAATTTAAAGATTCTTTTTCCTCAGTAAATAACCAAGCACAATTTGAGCCAACTCTTAAGGCGGAACTTAACCTAAAGCACGCTTTGTGGCCACTTTTCCTCATGTTTCTTCCGATATCTCCGTCCATGGTTTGAATCTACAAAGTCCCTATGCTTAAAACACAGATGGAATGAAGGACAGTCAGCTTGAATACTTTAAGAATTTTTGGATGAATTTTGAGTTTTACTTTTTTTCCTTGAAGATTGGTAGTTTTAAAGAGTTTTTGAATTTGGTGGTATTTTGGGAAGTTTAAAAATTAATTTTTAAGTTAATATTTGATGTAAATTTGCCAAACCGTTCTCAAACCAAAGCTGTACTAGTTCCTTGCCAGGAAGAACGGTTTGCTGATTTTACTCAATATTCTTCTTATTCAAATATCTTTCTCAACTTCCTCACTGTCCGACAAAACTTTGGGTTAACTTCCGCCTTAATGTATCAAATAAAAACTTTTCAAAAAACATTAATAATAATAATAATAGTAATAATAATAATAATAATAATAATAATAATAATAATAACAATAATAATAATAATAACAATAATAATAATAATGATAATAATGATGATAATAATTAGTTTTTATTGAAGTTTCTCAAGATAAATTCAATGGAAAAAAGTACTTTCAACTATTTACAATAAATATTTAAAAATAGTTATACGTACAAGCGCAGATTTGAAAAGCTTAGTATAAATCTTAGGGTAAAAATCAGTAGCCTGTCTTAGAGAATATTTAGTGTTAAAGCATTACTTAGAGGTAAATGCTATCGGAAGCTGCCTTAATTGGTAACTGAGTGTGAATGTCTGTTATTTTAAGAAGTTCTCTCATGTTTAAGGGCTTACTGCAGTTTAAACTTACGGCAGCGGTCTAAAAACTGTTCAACTTCTGTGATGCCTTTGAGGCTCCATATTTAGATAAAAAATTTATAAAAAGTAAACCCTTCCCACACACCCGCCCATTCATCCATCCCTCTCTTGAAACGTATTGGCTTGATAACCATATATTGTTCTCAGGGTCCCTCTCTGTGGAGAGAGAGATCCTGGGAACGAAATTAATTGATATCACTGGTCACAGAAATCTCTTTCAGGACAACTGCACTGTTTATCGGTGATAAAAAACACCTCATGGAAGTCTGACGCCCATGCATCTATTCAGTTGAACTAATGATCTTATTAAAATCGATATCTACTCCCATGCAATTATTTTATTAACTAGCTTCACAGTGTAGCAAGAAAGATAGAAGACTTCACAGGTATTCCCCAGTCGTGGGCTTGCTCATTAAATAGAATCTTAGCTAAAAAATGATTTAGGATTAGTTACGTTGAAGGTGTCCTATCAGGTTATCGTTTCAGAAATATGCCAATTCAAAGTTTAGTTAATACTTACTAGGGTATTTGGGAGATTTCCAAGACTGATCAGCATAACCACCAAACGTGTAGTTTCCCGAGCTCACAATGGTTACTGTCGGGCCTTTACCGTCACAATTAGTGTGAAAAATTTTGGCCGCAAATCCCTGGGTTCGACCATGCCAGCATCTTACCCACGTGCTCAAAGGAGTCGGAAGCACTGGGCTGAGGTACCTTCTAAGAGTCTCAAGGTACTTGGCCGGTTTGGTGCTTAGAATTGCACTTGATTGAAGTCCAACGACGACTGAGGAAACAAAAAATGATCATAAACATGATCCTAATCGTAATCGCACTCGTAGTCGTAGTCGTAGTTGCACTCGTAACCGTAATGATAATCGCACTCGTAATCATAATCATAATCGTAATCGTAATCACGGCCTAATCACAAGACATAGGAATAGACATAGACAATGACAGCCAAAGACGTAGATATAGACATGAATAGAGCAGTCGTAGACAACAGAAATAGACACAGAAATAGACGAAGAAACACACATAGACTTATAAATAAAAGATTATTTATAAAAACTATATAATTTGTAAACACAAACAAAAATGAAACTTGCATGTGTAAATGTTTATCATTTACAATTTTTGAAGATTTGAGTCGAATAATCAACGCTTTTGGAAAGTCTGACTAAACTCACTTCCGGGTGTGGTTGGTGTTGGCACGGGTTGTGCGGTTGACACGGAATGCGTGGTTGACATAGGTTGTGCGGTTGACACGGGATGTGTGGTTGACACGGGTTGTGCGGTTGACACGGGATGCATGGTTGACACGGGATGCATGGTTGACACGGGTTGTGCGGTTGACACGGGATGCATGGTTGACACGGGTGGTTCGGTTGACACGGATTGAGCGGTTGACACGGGTTGTGTAGTTGACACGGGATGCGTGGTTGACACGGCTGATTCGGTTAACACGGGTTGTGCGGTTGATACGGGATGCGTGGTTGACACGGATGGTGCGGTCGACACAGGTTGTGTGGTTGGCACTGGTCGTGCGGTTGATACGGGTCGTGCAGGGACAAATTTGAGCAACAAAACCACTTGCACAAAATAAGGCATTCTTGAATCTGATAGAGTAGTAAATGTTACAGATATAAAATCAAAAGACAGGGTTTCTTGAGCAAAAAGATAAGAAAATAGATGTAGAAATACACATGGACTTACAAATAAAAGATGGTTTAAGCAATTAACGATACTTTTCTTTTGGTTTATAAGAATAATAAACTACATAAAGCGAGGGGTTTACAGACTTTTCGAGTGTTCTCTCAACATCCCAGGCGGTTTATTATGCCTACAAACCCGTAGAAAAGTATCGTTTATTGCTTTTATGAAATAACTTAAAAGAAACTCCAAACTAATGCGAGCAAAACTTCGTTTTAATTAGATTAAAATCTCAATTCTCCCGAGATGCGGCAAATCAAGCACAACAGCCAGTCAAAACGATTCTGCAAAACGAATCTCATCTAGCTGTTCAAACCGAATCACACCAAATGAATAAAAAAAGTTTAAAACTTTCTCAACAAGAGAAATAATCTATTTATTGAACAAAGTTACCAGTATTTTGGGAAAGTAATTTTAAAAAGCCTTCTGTTAAAAAAGGCCAGAAATCACTGTTCCAGGATTACACGTTTATGGTTCGTAGCGTATACGTAGTTGTTGACATAATTTGGCAAGTAGAAAACTTGTGGTTCAACGCAGTTGTGCTATGGCCGTGCTGATTTGTGGAATTTGCAATTGTTGTAGTGGAGGTCTAAGTTCATTTATCGGAGGTTCAATTAAAGTTGACTGGGGCTTATTACCACTAAAGTGGGACAGAAAGGACATTGCTGCATTCGCAAAAATCTTGAATGGACGGCGGGTTTGAACACTTTGCAAAATGTTAGCGCTTAGGTACGGCACTGCTTTTTTGTGATTTAGCTATTTAGTTTCTTTGTTTTTAAATGGAAAAAGACTTTTTTGAAAGAACACTTACAGCCCACTGTTTTGCCACTTTGGTTTGTTTTGCTTGTGATTTTGAGTTTCTTTGATACTTTCTAACGGTTCAACGATCGATCAGTTTGCGTTTCTCAGTGCAAACCGTCTCTTCAACTCTTAATTATTTCGTTGCTGAACTCAACTATACATTTTCTGAGTCTCCCTCTTTCGCTTTCGAGTTAAATTCCCAAAAGTCGTCATTATTTGCGACCATTTTTCAAAACAAAAAAGGGAAACTAATATTTTTCGCTTTCTAGCTGTGGTTTATCGGCACAATAAACCAAAGTTTCTTGGCCAATCACGGCGCGCGTACTATTTGGGTTATTTTATAAAAAAATGCATCATAATTCATGCATAAACGCATACAGAAATGAAATTTGCATGTATAGTTGTTTATCATTTACGACTTTTTGAAGGTTTGAACATAAGTCAATTAACACTTTTGAAAGTCTAATAAACTTACTTCCGGGTGTGGTTGGTGTTGACACGGGCTGTGTGTTTGACACGGGATGTGTAGTTGACATGGGTTGTGTGTTTGACATGGGCGGTGCGGTTGGTACGGGCGGTGCGGTTGACACGGATCGTGCACGGACAAATAGGAGAAACAAAGCCATTTGCACAAAATAAGGCATTCTTGAATCTGATAGATATAATCAAAAGAAGTTGGTAAAGAGTTTAGAGAAAAGTGAAGTACTCAATACTGATTCCGCCTGCACGGTTAGCACAATTTGTAGGGCGCCAGTCTTTCGTGCGGAACTTTCACTCAAGGTGTTAAAATAACTGAGGAGAAGGTGCTGCCTTTGCTCTAACATCTGCAAACGGTTGGACCTCCGCGTCTTCGCGGATAAGGACGTTAAACCGTAGGCCCATTCTCTCGATCTCCTATCGAAGAACTTAAAAGAACCAACAACACTTGTCGAAAAAGAGTAGGGTGATCCCAGTGTCGTGGTCCGTCAACTTCTAACTGAGGGCAAATCTTAACGAATACTAATGTGTGCCGTATATAGCGGAAGATCTAAGACACTCAATACCAAAGAAAATTGTACGTCATTGTAAGGGCTTTGAGACTATGTAAAAAGCTCCGAAAATGTTTCAGTAATATTATTATGTAAGAGTTACTTTGCTCACAAACTAAGAACAAGATAAGAACAACCAAATCTTGATCAGACAATTTTGAAAATCTTATCGAATCCTTGAACACCGATTGAAATAAATATGCATGTAAATTCATAATAGGAATTCTAACTGCCCTCCTTATTTGGACAAATCACGGAACAATATAAGAACAGTTTGCGTCAATCTCAGAATAATCCAGCCTCGGCCGAAATTTACTTGGTCGTTTAACGAAGTCTGTCAATGTTCCGCATTATATCGTCCCACGCACAAGACGAAATGACAGATTTACTAATCTTTAAGAGAAAAATAAAAGTCACTTAAATGTACTGAATGTATTTAAGTTTACTAATAATAATGTTTAGCATTTATAAAGCGCCTTTTCCATGTGTATATGATCAAAGGCGCTTTACATTGATTTACAGTTGACTGTGGTATTGAGGGTCTTTAAGAAAGTCTATACACGGCTCAAAACATAAGAGATGCCCTTAGTTAGTAGACGAGACAGACCACGACACCGGTATCACCCTACTCTTTGTCGACAAGTGCTGTGGGTTCTTTTAAGTCCCCTAGAGGAGATTGAGAGACTGGGCCTACAGTTTAAGTTCTTATCCGAGAAGACGCGAAGGTTTTTGAATCGTTTTCGGATGTTAAGGCAAAGGCAGCACCTTCTCCTCAGTTATTTTAAGACCCTGAGTGAAGGTCCGGCACCGGGAATCGAACCCGGGCCT
>JAOBRD020665002.1:0-14952 GCA_027575215.2 Hydrozoanthus sils
AGGGCTCCAGACGGCTTGTAAAATGGAAAAACCATCAAAATGGGGCCGCAATCGAGAATAAGAGAATCGAAACTCTCGTGAAGACATAAAAGAAGTAAAGCCACTTTTCTTTGTTTTGTAATTTGATTAATGAGATAAAAAGCTAATGATTAAGACCGATAGGAATGGATAGCTGTTGATTTAAAATTACTTGTGAGAACTCAAACATTTTCCAAAAAATCCGAAATTGCGACCCATTTTCAAAATATCATTAACGTATGCGGCAAAATTCAGGACATGGGTAAAACTTCGAACTTCACGACTTGAATACATATATTCAATTATTCGGTAAAACTTGTTTCCCTGACGAGCGACCCGATAGAAGTTAGCCAAAATTTGCCAATTTTCGATTTGCAAATCCAACCAAGACTCGGCACCTGTTGACACGCGTGCAAGAAATCTTGTGAAAACGTGGAAATTGTTCTTGTTACGGTTGTTCGAATAAAGTTACTTTATGCTGTAATAGCAGCTTAACTTCCTTTGTTCATGTTTGGAGGCAATTTTGTAAGCTGAGTGACTGCTTATAACTTGTTTTCTTGCTGCAATGAAATGTTTGAAACACACTAAACTTCGAAGAAGTTTGACTCCACGGCGACCCGTACCCTATCAATTAAAACTTTTAACTTGCAAAAAATTTTTTTCGGGAATAACAGATTTCAGATCTCAAGAAAATATTTTTTTGCTGCTTAGATAGATGAAGAAAAATGAAGCCATTTTTGCATCGTGTGACCTATTGTATTTATTTATCTATTCAGTTTCATTAATATTAGGTAGTTGGAGAACCCAACAGGTTTTACAACCCAATTATTGGACTCCGAGGGCCCACGGTTTAACGTCCTTACGTTATTGATGCTATCACGCAAACTGTACCAATTTGTAAACGTATTTTATCAACTTTTCTTTTTTAAAAAATTAAAATCAAGTTGACAAGTTATTAAACTTATCAAAACCTCCATGTTTAAGTGAGTCGATCTTGTAGTTGGGAGAAAGTATTCCTAGCAAAATAGCTAGTGAATCTTAAAAACAATTTTGAAAGCTGCATTTGAAAGAGCTTTTAGTTGAGTTTTATGGTAACTAATACAACAAGGCCAGTTATAAATAACTGTATTTAAATGAATGGTAAATAACAGTATAGTTTTACATTCGAATAACCTAGTAGGTGTTAAAATCGATTCTAATTGTAATTCTTGAGCAAGTGTTTGCAGGAATTCAAAGTTTTGAAATCTATTTATACCCGCAAAAAAGTGGTGTGAAAACAAAAACCGATACATGTCAGTTGCCTCAGCTACGGAAGTAATGCTTAATTCCGACACGATTTTGCTAGCTTTGGAGTAATTTAGTGAATAATGAAGTAACGTTCCCTTTCATTTCTTAATCCCTAAATATTATCAAAACAGAATCAGTTCATAAAATCGAATACATACAGGTCATCGAGTCCACAGGCAGCTGTCGAAACGCGTGCAATTGTACTTGTTACGGCTGTTCGAATGAAGTTACTATATTCTTTGCTGTAATAGCAGTGAAACTTGCAGTATATAAATGTTTCTGACGCAATGTTTCGGATCAACGGACTCTTTTGTTTACTTCAAGATTGCGAAACTGTAGATACGGATAAATCATAGAATAGTACAAAGTGCTTTTAGGAAGAAACTTGACTGGAATGGAATTACACGCGATATTTTGAATTGATATGTTACAGTTCCAGAACTAAACGATAAATTTATAATGTGTGATAAGGGTTTAGCAATTACTTGTGTAGTCTTTTGTATGAGTAACATCGGAATAATGTCATAACCAGCTGCCTTGCTAGTCTGAAAGCCAGAAGTAATCTCAAAAACTTCGTTTTCAGTCACAGGATCAAGACACAAAGTATTCAAAAATTGCTGTGTAAGATAAGATTACGGAAAATTCCTTATTAACTAGAGCAGCCGAAATTTTATCGTGCAAGTCAAACAATGCAAATGCGGTTGAATAAACTTTTCTAAATCCGTAATTGTTGCATAAAACATTGAATTCAGTCAAATGGCTGTAAAGTCTATTGTTGTAAAATGCTCTTTCCAATATTTTTGAAAGGGCCAGAAGGATAGAGATCGGTCTATAATTATTAAAACTTGATTTGATTCCTGATTTAAATAATGGAATCACACGCGATATTTTGAATTGATTTGTTACAGTTCCAGAACTAAACAATAAATTTGTAATGTGCGATAAGGGCTTAGCAATTACTTGTGTAGTCTTTTGTATGAGTAACATCGGAATAATGTCATAACCAGCTGCCTTGCTAGTCTGAAAGCCAAAAGTGATCTAAAAACTTCAGTTTCAGTCACAGGATCAAGACACAAAGTATTCAAAAACTGCTGTGTAAGATAGGATTCCGATTAACAGCCGAAATTTTATCGTGCAAGTAAATCTATGCAAATGCATGCGGTTGTAAAAACTTTTCTAAATCCGTAATTGTTGCATAAAAAATCGAACGCGGACAAGTGGCAGTAAAGTCTGTTGTTGTAAAATGCTCGTTCCAAACTTTTGAAAAGGCGGGAAGGATATAGCCAGCGTGGAGACGCGAGTCTCTGTTTTTTGTTTTACGCACAGATAAGTTAGTAGTAGTTGCATCTGGTGCCAAACTACACCAGAAGCATTTTGGTCTGTTCGCAAGTTGGAGCAGAGTAGTACCCAAACAGCGTTCAATACCAAGAGTGCACAAGAAACACATAGAGAAAAGCAAAGAGCTTGAATATTAAAGACCAAATTTTTAAAATTGAAAACGATTTAAGGTTTATACTACATTTTAAACCGAGATAAAATAAACTAACGGAACAACAAAAAAATGTCCACAAGCCAAAAGCGTTTCACCATACAGTAATTTTGCTCTACTTGCACAAAGGGTGCTGCTGCTGGCACAAAAATAAAAAACAACTAGATCGCGGCGTGTTTATGAAAATGAATTCTACCAAATCCAAGTGACGGTTAGTTAACATGAGATGCACGCTTGCCGCCGTGGATCACGCCGCTGGATACGGACGAATTTTTCGAGTGGTCGCGCTTTTCATCGCTATTTGATTTGACTTCATTACATATACATGTAAAATATTTGTTTTGCCTTCACTAATCATTTTTTCTTCTTGTATAGAATCCCATCGGAAGTAATTTGGACGATTGTACTTGAAACCAGAATTTGTAAGTCGAGTGCTTCGTGCCTCACTTACACCGCCATAATACATTTGATGCAGGCAGTATTAGAGGGAAAGAAAGTTGTAGTTTCCCTACCGACATTTACGGAAAAGAAAGTTGTAGTTTCCCTATAAATCACATAACGGATTATACAGGAAAGAAAGTTATAATTTCCTGCGCTAAAACGGTTAGCAACTACGCGTAATTCTGCAGTGAAACTTGAATAATTTCGCTAACGGCCTTTGATGAATCAAGGCACTGATGCGCTAACTTGCATATTTAGGTAACCATTTCATTGTTTCCCAATGAACTACCAATTTTACGGCCCGAAAGAAAGTTATAATTTCTATTTCATAATTTTACTATCGCTCTGCGAAACACTGAAGATTGGAGTTGTTTTCGTCCTTAAAGAAAGATCTGACGGAACAACAATGTCATAGGTCAAAACAGACCAGCCACAAGAACCAGAGAGCGACGAGAGTGATAAGTCGGCCCGGACGAAGAACAAAGCTCAGAGCTTGAATCTTCTACCATTGCAAACAACTGCATTAAAGATTACTTGGAGAACTCCAGTTCCAAATCAAACTTTGAGGAACTCGTAGAAGAGTTTGCTACCACCGACAAAACGGGACCAGCAATTGATAAAAAGCTTGATACGATGATGCAAGAATTCATCAAAGGCAAACTACCAAAAATGAAACTTAAACAAATAATTAACAAATTTCAAGACCGGAGAACTGTACACTACTATTGTCTCCGAAAATAAACAGAGCAGTATGGAAGTAGCTGAAGCCAAAAGTTCAAAATATTTGGCAGGGCTTTGCAGAAGGTAGAACACTGTTTCTTTGCTTTTATGTACCTTACATTAAATGCATGCAAGAAAGCCTCTGAGGAATTGAAGCCAATCACCTCTCACTCACTGATGTTGGCCCTGGCGGGGATTAGAGTATTAAATGTTCGCCGAAGAGACTACCACAGACCAAATATGAATTTCAAGTTTATTTCTCTGTGTAATAAGGGCACCCCAGTAACTACCGAACTTTCGGACAACTCGGAGACGACATAAATAAATCAATTGACGAAGTCAGCAAAACAAATAGGCTTTCAAAGGAAATATTCAGGAAAGTTAAAAGAAAAACTTTTCAGCCTTACAACGCAAGAAACCGATAAACGTCAGCCTCGTCATACAGAGATAGCAAATCAGTGCCCCACCCTCCCATCTGTCTCCCGGTTCTGCCACTCATGATTCATTAACAAGAATCCCGAGAACAAAAGAGGAACAAAGATACCAATACTCAAACTTTCCATTTTTTGTTTGTACAGATGGCATTTGGGTTGAAGTTGTACTTCAGTTGACTGCTAATGAGGTATGGAATTTGGATTACCGTTGGTTCTGCCATGCTCATCCTTTTGCTAAACCTTTTTAAGCGGAGAGAGGCTCCTACCACAAGGGAGCAAAACAAGGGATTCCCCAGATTAACAAAAACACGAACAACTACTAACTTGCTAAAATAAGGTCAGTTATATGATTAACATTCACTGCATAATTGAAAAAAATTTGTCATTTAAGGCTGGACAGCTACAAAAGCATTAAGCTAGTTGAAAAAAAATTACCTCTGATCCATTTATTTCTCGATACAAACTGTGCAACAGCAACTTAAATTTGATTATGTTCCTTTTCATTATTTTGTCCCCAAAATCCTTACACCCTGAATACCAGTTTTCACTAGTAGAACAACAGGCAATTGATCAAGAGATAGAGGCGGTTTGGGAAAAACAAATTATCGAACAATGTCAACATGAACCAGAAGAAATCATTTCAACGATTTTCTTAAGACTTATAAAGGAGCCTGGGGTCTACAGTGTTATCATAAGTTTTAAATGGATACCCTTGAATCGGCCATTAAACTAATGAAACCAGGATGTTTTATGACATCGATAGCTAGGGAAGTTTGCTTGGAAAGGTGGAACATTGGTGTCTACGTTTCCTTGGGTAGAATATAATTTGGCCCACTTTGTTATAGAAATTTAGAATACGACGAAGACTTAGCACTATAAACAACCCATGGCGATTTTGATGGAAAATGTTATTGTCATCATAAAGCCTTTTAATGATTTACAATGTTGGATCCATACCATTCCTACAGCAGTTAAGCATATTAATCGTGGTAATCCAACTATCATACTTACTGCAGATGCGTCCAATAAGGGCTGGGGTGCTACAACCTCCCGTAGTAGGACTCAAGGACTTTGGCCGCAATCAGAAAGTGAATGCCATATCAACATTCTTGAAATGCAGGCACTAAAATTAGGTATCAAGGCTCTGCTTAGATCAATATCTCATCAACACATCCGAATAGTGACTGATAACATGACTACTGTCTCATGTATTAATTCCATGGGAGGTTTTGAGAGTAAAAAATGCAATCAATTTAGCAAAGAAATTTGGTTATAGGCCATCGACAAAGTTAATTGGCATTTAGCTGCCCTTCAACCAGGGCATACGAATGTTCAGGCAGATTCACTGTCCATAAATTTTGAAGATGGAATAAAGTGGCTTCTGAATCTCTGTCTATTTGACAAAATCTGTGATGTTTTTGTTATTCCTCAGTTTGATCTATTTGCCAGTCGAGTTCACTACCAAGTGCCCTGATATGCGGCCAGGAAACAAGATCCCTATTCATCTTAAGTGGATGAGTTCTCCGTAAACTGAGCTCAATTTACTAACAATTATATATTTTCCCCATTTTGTCTGATTACCAGACGTCTCCAAAAACTCGTTTGGAACAAGCAACAGCAACCATCATTGTACCGTTATGAACCACACAGTGGTGGTTCACAACTCTCCTGAGTCTGTTAATCAACCAGCCAAGAATATTCCAAGTGACAAGGAAGGTACTGTGTCACCCTTTACGGGGAGATGTTCACCCTCTAAACCCAAAGCTCTATCTATTGGCATGCAAGGTGTCCGGCAACAGTTCACCAAGTGCAACGTTACAGGATAAACACGGCCTTTTGGCGATCAGGAACAAGGAAACAGTATGATGTTTACATCAAAAAATGGGAGACATTTTGTTTACAGGAGAAAGTTGATCCGTTGCATCCCAATGTCAATGTAGTGCTGAAATTTCTTCTTAATGTTCATAATAAGCAATTATCGTACTCGTCAATTTACAAAGCTCGTTCTGCATGGTCAAATTACTTGATGGGATTTAAACTTCCTGATTCGCACTTTACTGTCAGTAAACATCCTTTCATAGTGCACTACGTTGAAGGTGTATCTAATCGTTGCAAACCTACTCCACGATATCAAGAGACTTGGGACGTGAAACCTGTGCTGGACTACATAGAATTGTCACATCCACTTGATAGGTTATCTCTTATAGACTTGACTCTGAAGTTAACTATATTATTGTTTTTGGCATCAGGACAACAATGCCAAACACTTGCGTTTCTCAAAACTGATGCTATGAAGGAAACTTCCAGCTACTATTCAGCATTCAAGATCATGTGAAACGTTACAGACCTGGAAAATTAATATCATCATTTTTTGTGCGGAAATATCCAAAAGAATCACTCTGCACCTATATTACTCTTCAACACTATTTTGAAAGAATAAAACCCTTTCGTAGAAGCATTAATTACCCTGTCATATGTTAAACCACATATACCCACTAAGTGTAAGTACAGTAGGACAATGGGTTAGAACTGTTTTGGAAGCAAGTAGTGTGGACACAACAAAGTTCAAGGCTCATAGTACTAGATCAGCAGCAACGTCAAAGGCTAGTCACTACATGCCACTGATTTACTTAAACACATAGAATGGTCTAGAGATTCAACCTTTCAAACATTCAATAACAAACCAATTATTCAAGAGGATGGCTTTGCTAAAGCTGTATTAAGATGAGTTACTTGTGTGATTTTAGTATGATTAAAGTTGTTTGGTGGATTACTGTTTGTCCCAGATTATAGCTGTAAAAGTCTCATGTTAACCGGAAGTGACGTCACTTGGATTTGGTAGAATTAAAAAATCAAACGAGCCAAATGTTGAAGTTTGATTGTAATTCTACCTAATCCAAAGTGACGCGCTGAGGGTTAACATGCCCTCTCATTCAGGTCTTTTTACTCCCACCCATTTTCTTGTTCTTCTCTCCCTTTTTGCTGGTATAGATTTTTTGCTTTATAATCGTGTCCATAATCTGAAGTCTGATTATCCACAGCGGCAAGTTTGCATCTCATGTTAACCCTCAGCGCGTCACTTTGGATTAGGTAGAATTACAATCAAACTTCACTTTACAGATAAGGCTCGTTTAATTTTTAGATTAAAAATATGCTCAGGAACGAGTTACAAGTCCTTCCTATGAAGATAGTTTGGGTTGACCCAAACTAGAGTTAAGCTTGGTACATGTGAAGTTCGATGTTTAAAACAAGTCTACTTGTTTGAACCACAATAATTTTTCGGGGGTTTTTCCTAAAACCCAAATGAAAAACAAGCTGAGCCAATGCATGATGGAGTGAAGATGCCTCATCAGCAACATTAAGTAGTATTCGAGGTTGTGACTCAACCAACGTTTTGTTTCTTGTCGTTGCAGGAACCGGTAAAACCCTGATGGCACGGCAGATTGGCAAAATGCTGAACACACGCGAGCCAAAGATCATAAGCGGTCCTGGTAGGTTGATTGCATTGAGTTCACAATACTCCCAGAGTTTTTAGAACGCTTTTGGTTGTTGTGTGTTGTCAATGCACCTGAAGATTTATTCTTTGGTTGTTGTGCTATGTCGATGCACCTGAAGATTTATTCTTTGAAACACAAAAAAGTGTGGGAAGGGGGAGAACTTTACATCCCTCTACATCACTCTTATCAAGGCTTAGCTGGACTCACAAGCTCAGTTATATTAAACATTTTGTTGTCTAATGCGAAAAAGCCTCAAGAAAAGAAGTGGAATTTCTTCTTACTAACAAGTTAAGCTTACTGTAAGACTTAAAACTTGTACTCAGTTAACTTATCCTCGTTTTGGCTAAGATTTACTTTATTTTACTTGCATTGATATCATATAATTTCGAGGCCATCGTTTGTTGTTGTTTCTTTCAGAGGTTTTGAACAAGTATGTTGGGGAGTCGGAAGCCAACATAAGGTACAATTATCCTCCACTACGTTTTGTCATGTTATATAGTCTTCCATACAGCTTCCAGTTACCTTTTTGTTCACAGTTGCTTTTAAAAACTGATTTTACTAGTGTGTTAGAAAGTACTGTACAGTAAAAGTTATAAACAAGACATTCAAACAGTGGTGTCAGTTAGAAAAGACAAAGACAATTAGAAGTGTCAGAACACTCAACAACTCACACACCCCTCTGCCTGCATGCGCTAGACCCTTGCATACCCCATCGCTTGCGTTGCCACAAAATTGCTCGGTGAAAGACAAGGTTCAGCCCTCTGGTAGTTGCTCGATTTTTAGAAATTGTTGAACAAACGACACAGTTTTCAATGCAAACAGAAACTTGTTAAAGAATTCTTTAAGAGTTGGTTAATTTTTATTCTTTCATTTATGTCTTCATTTTGATTTGATTCCTTGTTCCTTAACAGGAAACTGTTTGCAGAAGCCGAAGAGGAACAGAAAAAGGCAAGAAAGACATTAAATTTGTTTAGACATGACAATGATGGTGATAATACTGATCACGACAGTGATGATGATGATGATATTGTTGATAATAATAGTGATAATAGTAGGCATGATGATGGTAATGGTGATGATAATGACGATGATTATAGTGATGATGATGATAATGATGGTGATGATAATGATAGTAATGACGATATTGATGATAATGGTGATAATGGCGATGATGATGATGGTGATAATGACGGTTATTATAATGATGGTGATGAAAATAAAGATAGTGTGACAACGATAGTGGTTATAATGGTGATGGTGATAATTGTAATAATAGTCCCTAAAAAATTCGATTTATTAAGTTTTGCCCTAAGAGAAAATATACTAAGTAAGGTTTTTCCGTTGACAAAGTAAATAAAACTCTTTAAAATCCGCATGTTTAAAGATTTTTGTAATTCTTGTTCAAATTATAAACCCTCCTGTTTAAAAGTTTTCTGTAGTGATGACATCAAATCCTTTTGGGTAAGTGCACGAAGCAAAATATTTTGTACTGAAGTTATTGAATAATCTTTGCAGTTTGGTGATAATAGCGGGCTTCATCTGATCATTTTTGACGAGTTCGATGCGGTATGCAAGTCAAGGTACTCGTACAATGTAAGTTCAAACTTTTACAACTATTAAGAAAAGAAAGAGGTTTTAGACTATTCGAATCTCCGTGTTAAAGACATTAGAGACTTTAAGCACGAGACGTTCGTTTTTCCACGGAGGCCAACCGGAAATCAAATATCAAAGTTGACGTATACTTGCACACGTCATGCGGACGTTGTGACCGACACGGAGGCCACCAAGACGCTTTTCACTTCCGTTACGATCTCCACGACCGCATGACGTGTGTAAGTACGCGTCAACTTTGATATTTGATTTCCGGTTGGCCTCTTAGGAAACACGGATGTCTCGTGCTTTAAAAGGTCTCTGTTATCAAACTGAACTTAGCTCGCTGAACTAAAAGCTATTCATGACATATGGGTCCTTTGCGAAATTGTTTCAATCTTCCCCTCTCCCACCGTGTGAGCAAGTTTCTGTGCAATACTTACAGACTAGAATGCACGCTTTCGTAAAAAGTGGCAACTTGTACAATTTACCCGTACAGTGTATATCCTATGGCTATGGCATAAACGTCTAAACGCAAAGAGAGAACCAGTAAGCCTCTCTTGGCATACACAGTGTTTTAAGTACAAGGAAGAGTTTTCCAGTTTTCACCTTCCCTAAGGTTCTTTTAGTGGTGTAAAGTTCGCAATGCATCGTAGTAAAATGTACAGCCGCCACCCCTTTTGGAATGGACAGTTGCTTGGTTACGCCCACGAAACACGAACCACGATCATGTACGGGACGTTTACAAAAAGGGTTTGACCCTCCTCCCTCCCATCAATCATCTAACATGCAAGTTAGGCCCGGTATAGTACAGATTGCTTAGTAAAGCCCAAGAACACAACTTGATCAACAAACTGTTTGCATTTAAGACTGGAGGGACAGGAGTTCAGGACTCAGTTGTTAACCAGCTCCTTGCGAAGGTAAGATGTTTGAAACCCTCATAATGTTATTTATTTATTATTACTTTTTTAGTGAAATAATCGATCGGAAAAAGACAACATAATATAATTACACAATAAATTTGTCTGTAAAGTTTGGTCAGTTCATAAAGGACAGAGAAGCTCATTACTAAGATTAACAACATTGGTTGAAAAGAAAATCGTTATCGAGTCAGTTTACCACGGATGTTCATCATAGGATGTTTCTCTTAAATGCAAGGATATTTTCCGAGCTTCTTAGGCCATTTGTTTTTGAATTCCTCTATACTTAAGTACTACTAATGGTTTAGGAATATTTCTTAAAGTAGATCTATCGCTTGTAGAAAATGAGGTCTACAAAGAAGGGGCCGAGGTTTAGACTGTGTCATGCAACATACAAAACACAGAAGGACCACAGTATCCACTTTTTGTAAAATTCGGCCAGTTTTCACGAGACAAGAAGCGAAGTTTAATTAGAATATTTAAATAAGAGAACAACGTCATACAGAGCCACATTTAGAAGTAGGATGACAAGAATGACAGTGGATTTCAGTTTGTCAACTTAGTTTCGCTTGGGGAGAGGGAGGCTGAATGCAAAATCAAGTTTATGTTAGACATCAGTTGTTTTGGTTTGATAAATAGAAGCTCGCACAATGACTAGTTTATTTATCTTGTTTTGTTTCATCTTTTGCTATTTTGTCGTCTTTGGTTTTCGTCAAAGATATTTTCAAAGTTAACGGAGTAAATGAAGATACAGTAAAATTGCTGTGATTCTGTCCGATTGCTTCTGTTAAAGTGGGAAGGGGTAGCTTCATGAAGTTGTCGATAATTTTAAAGTGGATATCCGTCTAACACAGTTGATGCAAGCAGAGCTGTAAAGATGAATCACTCCCGTAGTTGGAATTCTTTTAAAGCACCGTTCCATTAGTGTGGTGTTGTTTAGCAGTACGGGAATGACTTCCTAAAATAAGATTTGCAGTAAGGTTTACTTTTTTATTGAAGTAGGCTAGTTGTAACAACGGAGTTGGTAAACACGCGATTCAGTGCTACTTTAGATGAAATCACTTTTTGTAGTTTTCACTGAATGACAAAAACTTGATGGAATTTATTTTTTGTAACTGTAACTGAATAACAACTGAATTTACTAGCTATAAGAACACGGTTTATAGACGGGTTTCAGGTGACGTAATGTTTACTACAAACCCTTTCAAATCTAAACACCTTCGGGACCTTAAACAAAGAAATCTTTGTTTCAACCAACCAATCAATTAACAGTCGACTCATCAACAACAATGACTGAAAGTCGCCTATTGGAGTTGATGACTGAACATGTATGACTAAATTACGATACATTACTGTGTGTCATACAAAGGTTCATCTCACAGAGTGACAATATGTAGATCAACGTTTAAACTTAAGTCTTTGTTCTTTACAGATTGATGGAGTTGAACAGTTAAACAACGTTCTGCTTATTGGTAAGTAGCATGTACATGTTGTTCATAGAAAGGCGAGTTTTGACCAGCGGTTAGAGGGATAGCCTTGCATCTTCAGTCGGGAACGAAACAATTTGGGATTTCACTTATTTTTCACTGACACATGACTGGGTAACAAAAATCGAGAAACGTCTTCACTTTCGCTTTGCTTTTTTCGGTTGTTCACGTAACGCACCATGCTTTTTTACCTCTCTGTGGTTTTTATAAGTCTTTCTTTTGCAATTACAAAAGCAATTTAAGTCATTTTCTATTTTGGAAAGATGTGGCCGATGTCTTGAAATTATTGTCCAAGGCCACAAGCCGAATGCAGAAAGTTCAGTCTAAGATAGCAAACCTCTGTGTGTTCCCCTCCCAGTTTAAATAACTCTATAATTGTTAATCTTTTCTACTCTCTAATTGGTTGTCTTTTCTACACTAACTTGCGAGATCACATTTTGTAGGCAGTGGTAGGAAAGTTTGGATCGCCCTAAGAACCTATCTGATTACATCATTCTTTACCTTGTCCTCCTGGAAAGAGTTAAAAGTGTGCTTGCCTTTCTTGTAGGAATGACAAACCGAAGAGATTTGATAGACGATGCTCTCCTCCGACCGGGTCGTCTCGAGGTTCAAGTAGAGATAGGTTAGCATAGACTCACTTTTTTGTTGTTATAGCTTTGAGACTGAAGGGGTGCAGAACAATTGGCTCTCTCTTCCACATTAACGGGATATAGTCTCAAATAATAGCAAGAAATCATTACAGGGTACACTTATAAATGTTTGATAACATGCTTATTTTCCTGTTAGAGGCATATCACTCAGGTAAGCTATTGGACGAAAGGAAAAAGGAGTAGAGATGGAATAATGTGACTTTTGCTTCCTTTAACGTTAGCGAATACTAGCATGTGCAACTGGTAAATAAAAGAGTTTGCATCTGACTTTGGTTTTTAGTCGCCTCTAAAAGTGTCTGTCATTTGGTAATGGAAGTCCTTCCTTAATGTATATTATACTAGTTTACTGCTGCCATTGCTAGTGTTCCTGTTTTTCTCGTTACTATAAAGATATTATCCAATTCACCCTCTTGTCACTTATTGTTAATTGTCTTATCAACAAATCACAATTTTTCTTTCTAAAAGATCATGTACTTATTTTACTGTTTTCTATGACTTGTAGAGCTATTGCTAGGTTGGCGTAATAACGTTTCATTGTTTCCATTGCCTTCTGTGCCAACCTAAGAAAGCTTCACTTAGCTACTGGATGTTCACGATCTAGGGTTTAATAGTTTTTAATAAGTTTGTTAAACTAGTCAAATACTGTACATACTGGTAAAATGTTACTAGGATCCATTACTTTAATGGCCTAAATTTGGGAGATGTTGGCCTTTCATTTACAGAGGATTGAATTGATGGATCAATTCCTATCTTTTCATTGCTAAAGTCTTATTTTGTATTTGTAAATGGGAAGTATGTAAACGAATTAAACTAGCTATTTAAGGCTTCTTCTTCAACGTTCAGACTATAGATAGACCACTGAAGTTCCAAATGCCTTAGCGAGACAGAGGTCTTGAAGTTTAGGCGACATATGACTTAATTTAATATAAAATATAGATAACTTTTAACCGGAAGGGCTCGTTTTCATATTGTGAGTAGGGAACAAAGCTCTCCAACTTGGGTGTCAGGGTTGTCGGTCTTCCAACCCAGCTGTTTTCACTTTACCTGTAACTTAAATGCTATTCCTTTGTTTTCGTAATTTGTTTTTACTTTCTTTAGATATATTTATATCTCTGTAAACTCAATGTTAAGTATTTCCCAGTCTCTGCCACTGTTAATCCATTTTCTTCTACTTAAATCCGTCAAATCTCAGGTCTACCCGATGAAGCAGGTCGACTACAAATTATTGAGATCCACACCTCGAAGATGAGGGAGAACAAACTCCTTGGAAAAGATGTGGATTTAGCTGAACTAGCAGCACAAACTAAGAACTTTAGTGGTGCCGAGATTGAAGGTCTTGTTCGTGCGGCACAGTCAACGGCAATGAATAGATTTATTAAGGTATCTTTGATAGTGTTACTGTACTTTATTTCGTGGCAAGTCAATCTTCTAGAGTCAATAACCATATCATACGTGCTGATTGGCCAAAAAATGGGCCAAAAACTTCATATACTAGGACCTTGTAGTTATTGGTCTGGTTTCTCGCTAACGCAGTTGCGCAGAGATAAGCTTTTGTTCCATTTTACTGACCTTAAACTGTTATTAAGATATAATTATTAGGTTGCAAGGAATTTTTGAGAAAGGTTTTAAGGATTGCAAGCTTAAAACAAGTTGATTCCATGCTGCTCTTAAGTTAAATAAAGTCTCAAAGCAGTGCATTAATAAACTACTTTTACAAGTTCGATCATGGAACATGATGAAGGTTATGTGATAAAACCCTTAAAAACATTGTTTAATATATCATAATACTTATTTGCCGATATTTTCTCGTGGAAAAAATGTTTTTTGGAAGTTATGCTTTGGATCTTTAGATGACAGCGAACATGATATTTTTGGGTGTGTTCTAGATCTTTAGATAACGAACATGCATGTTTGGTATTTTATGGTTTGTTCCGGATCTTTAAATGACGAACATGTGTTGTTTTTTAAGGTTTGTTCTGGATTTTTAGATTTTTTTCGATCTTTAGATTAAGAACATGTATGATACTTTCGGGTGTGTTCTTGCATTTTAGATGACGAACAATTTTGAGATAGATCCACAAGCAGCAGACAAGATCATAATCCGTCGGGAAGATTTTACCCACGCTCTGGAACATGACATCAAGCCTGTAAGTAAATTAGCAGTTGCAATATTTTAGTTACTTATGAGCAAAGATTTTGTGATAAACATTTAGTTACTTGTCAACCTTATCTTTGCTTTTTCATAACCACATCAATCGCAATAAAATGATATTAATGTTAAAGCAACACCTCTACTTACAGCATTTTTTGGTTACCAAATAAGTGGTAAAATAATACCAACTAATCAACTTTGGAAAAGTTAAATCCTTTCCCGATTCAAGTGGCCCATTACGCCGGCCTTTCATTCCGGTTTCCTTAG
>JAOBRD020665111.1:2010-32035 GCA_027575215.2 Hydrozoanthus sils
ATAGCTAATGAGGGTATATTGATACTGGGCAAGGGCTACTGAGGCTATGCTGGTGTTGAGTCCAATAGCTAATGAGGGTATATTGATGCTGAGTAAGAGCTAATGAGGGTATGTTGGTCTCGAGTAATAGCTAATGAGGGTATATTGGTTTTAAGTAAGGGCTAATGAGGGTATACTGGTGTTGAGTAATAGCTAATGAGGGTATATTGATACTGGGCAAGGGCTACTGAGGCTATGCTGGTGTTGAGTCCAATAGCTAATGAGGTTATAATGATGCTGAGTAAGGGCGAATGAGGGTATGCTGGTCTTGAGTAATAGATGATGAGGGTATATCGGATATCGGTGCTGTGAAACAGCTAATGACTAGGTATACTAGTGCTGAGTAATAGCTAATGAGGGTATACTGGTGTTGAGTTAGTAGCTAATGAGGGTATACTGGTGTTGAGTAAAAGCTTATTATATAATGAGGGTATATTGATGTTGAGTAAGGGCTAATTTGGGTATGCTGGTGTTGAGTCCAATAGCTAATGAGGGTATATTGATACTGAGTAAGAGCTATTGAGGGTATGCTGTTGTTGAGTAATAGCTAATGAGGGTATATTGATGCTGAGTAAGGGCTAATGAGGGTATGCTGGTGTTGAGTAATAGATAATGAGGGTATATTGGTGCTTTTTAATAACTAATGACTAGGTATACTGTGTATAATGTCACAAGACAGTTTGTCCTTTAGCTTTTTTGTATGGTATTTTAAATTTCAAAGGCTTCAATCAGCCCCCCTCCCCCAACAAAACCTTTTGAACCACCTGACCTTGCTCCTACTGAAGTCCTTCTATATTAGCCAACATGAATGCTAGAACAATAATCACAATGAAATAGTCCAACAGTACATAGATTGCAACCATGTTTTTCTCTTTTTAACAGGCAAGATCTTGGCTCCCCAGATGGCACTAAAATCCTGTCCAATCCAGTTGCCTTACATGATAGCAACAACCAGACCAATGTGTTTTGCCTGGCAGCAAATGGTCAGGTGTATAGTTTGAAGCAACATTCAACAAGGATTATTGATTTTGGAGAGTGGCTTCCTGTTGGCTCGGAATTGCCTACAAACTCGGGTACTAGTTCTTTATGAGTGGGAACAGAAATCTTAAATAAGAGATTTAAATTAATATTTTGAAAAAAGCCCTGATTTATTGAGAGTTCTAATTGGTATAATTTTTATGAGTTTCACTAGATACTAACTCATGAATCTAACTGACTGATTAGTCTTTGATTTTAGCCTGGTGCAACAGTATCAAAGTGATTTGTGATAGGGAAAGTAATGTGACTTTATTTGCTGCTGACTTTTTAAGATCCGTTTATATACTGCTGCTGTTCTTGTGTTTGTGATTTGTTTAGATCGTTAAACAAAATTGTTGAAATGCTGAGAGCAGTACTAAAAAGGCAGACAAACCATTACAGAACTAATTACAGTACAAGGATAATAGTTGGTTGTTCCAGCCCTTTGGCCCTTTATCAAGGACGGATTCCGGTTATGAATGGAAGTCTGGCGTTTCAGATTTTCGAGTTGGGTTGTCACTGGCATGGGCAAGCCAGATCATGGCAATTCAGTCAGGGTGTCAATGTCAATGTTGCAATAATCAGAGAACTTCGGAAAGACCCAAAAGTGCCCCAACCACTCACTTGAAGATCGCCAAGAAGATAAAGTGAATGTATTCCTGCTAAAGTTTTTATGAAAGCTAATCAAGAACGTGTTGGGGTAACTACATAAGTAATTATAGTCTACTTCCTTTTTTCAAGGAAGGAAGGTAGGTCAGGGAATGGTCAAAAAATGCGTGCAAGGAGGCTATTGTTTAACTTTAGATTTTAGTCCTTTATCTAAATTTCAGAATATTTTCGTAAACGTGCCTCACAGTCACGCCATATTTTATTCGTTTTGAAGTGTTGTATTTAAGCTTTTTTAATCTACAAACTTGCTCTTCTGCATTCTGTGTTCTTAGGTGTGTCTTTGACGGGACTGGACAATGTCAAAGCTCTAAACTATCAGGGCAAACTGACAGTGTTCTCTCGCACCCTGACAACTGCGTCAAGACTTTACTGGTCTCAGGAAAATGATGGCAAGTGGTCAGACTGGCAGCTGATTGGTGGAACGAGTGTCAACTTAAAGACTGATGTGGCAGTGGCATATAATGGATTCTCTAAGGTAACATTTCGGTTTTAGAGAACATTACATTATTTTAAAGTGGAAACGGTCTGCTCGTGCTAGTTTCAATATTAAACGTAATTGTTACAACATTAACAATACAACATTTTTAAAAGGGGTGATGAAACCTTTGTCTCTCATGATTACAAATCTAAGCATCTTAGTTTTACTCCTTGTAGCTCCGGCGTTTTTTTAGGTACTTTTTTAAAATTGATCGTAGCAAGGGGATAACATTACCAAATAATGGACCTAATTTGACATAAAGTCTGGTGCTGTTCCACACAATTCTATTGTCGTTGCATGTAAATCCCATGGTGTTCCACAAGAAAACTGTGGTAATCAATTATCAAATTCCATGGTGTTCAAAATGAAATCTTATGGTGTTCAATATAAAATCCGATGGTGTAACATATGAATTCCCTGGTGTTCCACATGAAATCCCATGGTGTTCCACATGAAATCCCACGGTGTTCCACATGAAATCCCATTGCGTTCAATATGAAGTCCCACGGTGTTCAACGTGAAATCCGATGGTGTTCCACATGAAATCCCATGGTGTTCCACATGAATTTCCATGGTGTTCCATGTGAATACCCATGGCGTTCAATATGAAATCTCACGGTGTTCAACGTGAAATCCGATGGTGTTCCACATGAAATCTGATGGTGCAAAGAACACAAAATTGAGGCTCATCTAGTTTGAACATTAACTGTTTCAAATGTTTTTCCAATCGTTCTATTGGTTTATTTTAGCGTCATAATTAGTTTAAAATTAATTTGTACATAACTTTGTGTAGTTTTTGGTACATGAGGGCAACGTTTCGCCAACCCATTTAGTCCTGTCTGTAGTTATCGTCATGGCAAAACCTTTATAAAATGATTGACACAAGCTAAGCCATTTTTTAGAGTTTTCTGTTGGAACCGATGTGTAAGTACATTTCTTGTTTTTGGTTAGTTTTTAGAGTATAGATAAGAGTTTTCAACCTTATTACGGTCTTCGGTTTTTGTTTTTTATATCATTTAGTACCCAGCCACGCGCCTCGCTTAGATTAACACGTGACAACCTTTTACGATACCATGAAGACTTTATTTCTTTGTTATCGTTTAGCACAACTTAGTTTTGTTCAAGCATCTCGTTTATTAGTTAGTGTTAACGTTACTCAAGGCTTATTGATCTTTTTGTATTGTGAAATTTTCCTGCTAGAGGGTCTTGTTTGCAGCTTGCCATTAATAATGTCTAGCGTTTCAAACACCATATTTTGATTGAGTTGTGTTATATTGTTTTAAGCTGTTGCAAATGCTCTATAATCATTTGTTCTTATTTACATACATTTTAAGTCATTTGAGTTTTGTGCCTTTAAAACGTTTTAGCTAGAACCAGATATCATTCCAAAACTATGATCGGAATGTTCTTGAGACTAGTTGTATTATGTCGTAATATGCTATTGTTTAGTGATTAGTCAATTACCGCATTCAATTACCGCATTGCGTTTCAGTTTGCGTTCGTTCATCGTTCAATAAATCACCGTCAATCACAGCCGGTTTTTCGTGGTAACTGAACTTTGTTTGATCAGTAAAACCCGCTTTCGAATGCTTAACTTCGCGACACGTTGTCAAGCGGTGACAGATTGGCTTTTCAACACTCGCCTAGTTAGCAGCACGTTACAGATGGTGTTCCACATGAAATCCCATGTTGTTCCACATGAAATGTCATGGTATTCGATACGAAATTCGATGGTGTTCAATATGAAATCTCATGATGTTTAACATGAAATGAAATTTACAATAGTTTTCCACACAACTAAAATAAGCATTTATTTATTATTGTGTTCCACACAAACCTCACAATGTTCCAAACGCTCCTCTGTGATCCACATAGAACACGTTTAACAAAACTTTGCTTGGTGTTCCGTCAAATTTATAATGCTATTCAAAACGGATTTGCCTCAAACTATAGTATATGGAAGCATTTGCCGTGATGACAGACAACAAATTATATCGAACTTGGCAAACAGGTGAGTGCTCTTTAATTTTAGCCAGCTTGACAAAAAGAATAAACCAGAACGACAATGAAGTGTTTGTGTTTTTAGTTATTTTAATTATTCAAAGAAGCTTCAAAGGTTGTGGCATGGCATAACAACTCTAGTGGAAGAGACAGAAGAACGTCTCCATCGCCTTGTTCAATGGCTACTTGCTTACATGCCCGCAACTGCTGCTGTTGTGTGTGTGAACTTGATTTAAGCAAAATAGCTGACCAGTTGCAAAAGCAGCGGTATAAGGTTTTCAAACTGTCAAAGTCATTATTAAGAAACTTGTCTTTCCCTTCTTTCACCACAGCAAGGGGATGGAGTTCTAATTTCTTTTAAATCAATTTTTTTATCTCCATAGGGCCAAATGAGTGGGTGTCGTGGGACAAGACAGGATATGGTGCCCCCACATCAACCCACGCTCCCGTGGTCCATTCGATGACTAATAATGTCTTCAACGGGATTCTCAATGTCTTTCTCTACGGTGATGATGGGTCAGTTCACCACATTTGGCAGACCACGTGTGATAAAGTGCCCAACCCCTGGGGCTGGTGTACGTGGAGTCTCTGGTATTCCATTGGGAGCAAAATTCCCGAGACAACACCGTCTGCAAACCCATTGGCTATTGGCGCCAACATCCATGGTGGGATTGAGGTAATTGGGTTAAACTACAGTTTACAGTTATTGCACGACCCACAATTAAGTAGCAATGCAGATGGCAGGTAAAGCATTTTTCAAACGTATTGTTTTGTTTTCCGGGCTAAAAATGAAGAAAATTGAACTTTTGTATTTTGAATTTTTTTCGAAAATAGACTTTCGATGGACAAATACGAAAACTAGCAAATCGGGACAACATTTTATTGTCATCCCTATGTCTTCTCATGTGGCTTACTTTAAGTTAAAACGTTTTCAAGGCTCTACATTTGATTCAGGTTTACAAGATAATGGTCTCAGAGCTGTGCATTTTTGTGCTACAGTCTTTATGATTGGGGTTAAAGATATATTTTCATCAAGTTAAGTGTAATCGTCGCTTTTAATGGCGGTTTCTCGATTCGATCCTAAGCTCAGTAATGGTAATAGTATTTTATGGTCTTTGAAAAAGTCGAGTTGAAGCAAAGATGATGTTTTGAAAATAGTTCAGCTCAACGTTTGCTATTAGCGTTAATGTCAGCATTATCATTCCCTTTTTGTGTTTCTCTCCCGTGCTGCAAACGGTCAGATTTTCACGGTTGGTAGAAATGGGGGTCTTTGGCACATGTGGCAACTGTACAGACATGGTGACTGGAATTCGTGGGAGTTCGTAGGCCGCCCAACGTCAGGGCCAATGGCAAGCCACCCTGCCATTGTGAATGACGAAAAAGGCTGGTGGGCCGCATTTGCGGTAAGTTATATTCGACAACCGTGGAAACGTGAGTTAACTGAGAGTAGCTGTGACAGTTCGAGTTGTAGAGATCGCAGTGGTGTACAGCTAGCAAAACGTCGTGAGTGTATCAAGATGTGCACGAAAACTCTAAAAGAGGGCTAGTTTAAGGAAAATTCAGGGCTTTCTCTTGGTAAATTTTTAGGTTTTTTGGCAATTTCAAGTGTCGTTTTCTGTCGATTCATCGAGGAAAACGCTCAAAGGTTTTAAACTACCTTGCTCTAATCTTTCGAGATGAGCATAAGAAAAAGGAAAGAGGACTTAACCCTAATACCTCACGCAGGGTTTTAGATAAGGGCCCTGGAATAGGAATTTCACCGGTGCTCCCTTGACTTTTGAAGAATATTCGCCATAGCTTGACGGGCTTTTGCCAGAGCACTTTTAGATTCGGAACTCATAAATTGTATAGCTAAATGTTAAAATAGATGCAATTTGAAAATTTGAAAATAAACACAACCATACTTGTTTGAATGTTTGAATTCTTTAGGTTTTAACTGTGTCTGATTTCAATTGATTGATCACCGTGTCACATAATTATCAAAGATTGTGTGTGCCTAGTAAGAATTAGCCAGGGCTTTCTATAATGACATTTTTTTAGCCGCCTCTTAAATTTTTATCCTTGCTCGTAAAAATTTAACTGAAACCCTGTCAGGTAGATCCGTTGTTAGCTGTGTTCACCACAACTTCGATCCCAGGGTCTCTCTCTACCCAGGAAGAGAGAAACACTGGGAACGGGGTTGTTTTCACCGTTTTGCTCGTCATGGTTTCAGCTGGGAGTGAAAGATGAGGTTGAAGTAATCGAGCAGAACAGAAGCCTCGCTCTAAACACATCTCTGCTGTATTACGGCCAAGCTGTAGAAGTATCTTGGTCAGTACCAGTTGATGAAGCTACAAATCAGGATTGGATAGGTATTTTTATCGGTTTAATCCGCGTAAAAAATGTATTGATCCATCGTTATTAGGATACTTCCAAAAGAGCGTACGTTTGAGAAAAAGGACAACATTTTTTAAAGTACAAGATATGTTTCGATGACGACTCTGATCATCTTTATTTGTGAGTGACTAATTTACACAGAGACAAATTTCACCATTTCGAAGTCTGCCCACTCTATTTTTCAATTAAAAATTAAAGAAGCTCCGCAAGCCCAATTGGAACAGCCATCTGTCAGTAAGTAGCTTTTTCCTGGTAAACTCAGTCTCTTAATGTAATGGTTGAATTTTTTTTTGTTCTATTTAAACTTAATTAGCAGAAATTTCAAGGATTAACATTTTAATTTGAAATATCTGCATGTTTCGATCAATGTGATCATCTTCAGAAAGGTCAACCCTGACATGTTGTAAGGAACCAATAGCAAGAACCGAGAATGAAAAACCTAACTGCCTCAAACTAAATCGAACCCAGGACACCACAGTTTCCAGTTGCTCTAACCACTGAGCTACCGCGGCATCTACAGTGGCAGAGAGGGAATGAACCAACCCAAGACAAGCCAGGCAATGCCAGTCCCCCAAGACTTGCTCGCACTCCTCTCGGAAACCTGGATTACTCTCAGGCGTCGTCGCACAACTTGAGCCATCGGACATGTTACACCACTGGAATTTGGATTGCCTAGTTAGAGCACCTGCCATGTGATTGGGGTGTCCTGGATTAAATTCCCGCTCGAAGTAGTTGGGATTTTTCTTTCTCGGTTTCTCTTACACTTGCCTTTGGTTCATTACAGCATGTCAGAGTTGACCACCAGGTAAGCGTGCAAAAAAAAATACTCAGACGTTTTGTTAAGGTTTTCATGATTGAAAAAGGACAAAATAATTCCCCTAATTTGAATGCAAGTTTGTTGTTAGTCTTCACCGCTAAAAGGGAACAGTCGTATATTTTGTAAATAACGAAAACGGTCGTGAATTTTAACAACACTAACGAGCTCAACCCCTAAAGTGTTTAAATTTGCTACTGGAATTGATCACGTACATCAGATCGACATGATGAATTACTGCTTCTAGTTTCGCGATGTTATCTGATGCAGCATACAAAGATTTTGTTTTAGTTGCACTGACTTTTGTAACAGTTCGAGTGTGTTCAGTTTTCTTTTTAAGGCGGCAGTTTTTTCACTATGCAGGCGTTTATCCTAGTGGTGCTGATAACCAGATGTATGTTGATTTCTACTATGTTGGCGGTGGCCAGAACCCGCTCAAGGATGCTGTACCAAAAGGCGCCCTTGTTTTCAAGTCATACCTCCCGAATGGAAAATATGACTACAGATATTTGTAAGTGACGTTTGTATTTCATAATAAAGTAGATAATGGGCGTTGTAACTGGCTGTGTTGATGGACTCTAAATATGAAATGTATCTGCATACGTCATCGTGGTGGTTTATCGGCTATTTGTGTGGTTTATTTTACAAAAGAAAATTGCTAGGCGTTTTATCTTTGAACATTATCAAAAGATAGCGACCATGAAAACGGACTAAGAAGTTATTCCAAATCACAAAAACATACCCCGAAGTACTGATGCATCGTGGGTAGTGATAGAATATGGGGTTCATACGGTCATGAAAGGTCATTGAATTTCTAAATGTTTTTTTCCATGCCTGGAAAAGATAGGAGTTTAGTAAAAATGCCTGAGGTCATGGAAAAGTCATGGAACTTCATATATCATTCTAAGCCTGAACCACGAATTGGCATTAAAGTTGAGTTAAAGCGTCGATAGCCTGTTCTGTTGAAATGTATTTTTTGACTTCGCGATATTTCTGGGTCATGAAAAATGGCATTTGGTCACCTAAAAGTCATGGAATTTTATTCATTATTGTCGGTGTTAACCCTGGAATACCTCATATCAGTTTTCAAATCCTCTTCCCCAGAGCAAATCGGCAGTACTTTGACGCTGTTGATACGACGCTGAGTGCCACCAATGGTTCCACAGAAGCTGAATGGATTCAGTTGTACAAGGGGATTGGGATTGGACTTGGAAAGGAGAATCTGAACTTCGATAAATGTGTCGAGGACGGAAACAAAACAGTAGCAGCCTTCAAAGAAGCGTTTGATGCATTCGAAGATAGAGAAGTGTACAAAGGAATGCAGTTGGTTGGTTCTGCGCTTGTCGAGGTTGTGCAAGCTTTCAAAGATTGTGAACAAACAGAAATCGCCGAGGCGTTGGAGAAACTGGCTTCTGATTTCGTGAAATGCACAGAAGGTGAGTGGACTTTTATCCTATTGTTCTTTTCGGTTTCCAAACATCTGGCTAAATGCAGGAGAGTTTTCTTCATCCGGCATTGTGGACATAATGCTGGAGTGCAAAATATTTTCTCCTTTCCAGTTGAAAGTATCTGCAGCAAGCGAATCGAAGTTGCATGCCATGTTTGGAATCGGTTATAAATATGCGACACTTCTAGCGCATTGGACACAATATTTGAGACTTCTCAAACATACAAGATAAAGTTTAGGGCAGTGCGGGGGGTGGTGGTCGTATGATAGTGTCAAATCCATTCAGTTTTTTCAAGGAAATGTAGATAACTCGTTATAAGCGTGCTTTTCTCACTATGTATAAGTAGGACTTTTACGTGCACTCTCGATTAGAGATGGGTTACCCAAACGGGATACCTTTTCTAAAACACGACAAACCTTTGACCCAAATCTGCCTCTTCATTATACAATTCTTATTAACAGACCCATAGCCCTCTAGTTACTCAATGCACTTTCATGCTGAGTCTTATATATATCACAAGTTCTCGGTATGCAATCCTAGGACTATAACTAGGCAGGGTTGATTTTTGTACACCGTGGAACACAAAATAAACAATTGTTCTTGAAATTTTTGACAAGTGGAGTTGCCGAGCCGTCATGCCCTTCAGATCGCTCACCTTTTCGTGTTTTGAATTGCGCGTCCGCTTGTCTGTCAGTAAGTTAGTTAAATTGGACCTTATTCAATGGTTGTATTTCAGCCTATCACGATGCATTTTTCTTTTAAGCAGGAAATTGCCAAAATTTTGCAATCGATGCCTTAAGGGAGCTTCTGATCTTGTATGAGGATGTGTATGAGATATATGGCGACATCCGGGCAGCCATTAATTCGTTTAAAATCAAGGCATACCAGCAGGGTAGGTATACGCGGTGCTATTTTTCTGCAAGGAACGTAGAAGATTCTCGATTCCCAAATAGCTTTTTTGGCCCTTTGAATAGACAGTGATAATAACTAACAACGCTGACAAGAATATTGACCACCAAAATCTCGAGGTGTCGTGGCTAAATCAGGGTTCGTACGGCCCCTAGAAAACCTGAAAGTCCTGGGAAAAAAATTTTTTTTCATCTGCAGTGAGAAATATATCTTGCTTTTCTTCATGTATCTAGTTTTGAACACCTAAGAGAAGATTGCATTGATTGACGAAGATTGTATCGCTGCAACCAAGGCAATTTTTTTATTTAATTTGTTCCATCGTTCAGATATAAAGGTTCTTGAATTTGGTAAACAGGATCCTGGAAAATCCTAAAATTTTTTTGAGGCCAAAAGTGTACGAACCCTGTAAATGAATTTGTATAAAATATTTTTGATGCGTTGGCGAGTAAGTACAATAGCAGATTTTTGATCAAATTAAAAAGTTGATAGTTTTAAATACTCGCCGTCGGAAATTTCTTAATGTGCTGATGTTTTGAGCGTTTGCCCTTCTTCGAAGTGGTTGCAAAAATATTCTGAAGGGTATCTAGCGGTTATCTTGTTGGCAGGATGGTTTCCCCAAGGATAATAAACAACCTCCCTTGGTCCTTTTTCACTTTGTAGAGAGTATATTAATGTTTCATTCTAACTTCGCTTGACTCACGAGTATTACCCTCTTTTCATGTTATAAGTGCCTGTGTTTGAAACATGTCGAGTTTAAAGATATCAAGAAACTGAAAACCCGTTTAATTGTAACAGATGTAGTAACACATCCCCCCTCTCCCTCATAAAGCTAATCTTTAAGATGTCCTTTAACAAATTCTTGTTATTTCGGGTGCCCAACCACTATATTATGTTTGAATCAACATTTATTCAATTTGTAATGTTTTAAAATAATTCCTTTGAATATTGTGGAAACAGACATGTTGTTGTTGTTGCTCTGATATTGACTTTGTATTCGATCACAGGCGGCCTGTGCATAGGACGAGTGGTTGGCGTTTGTATCTCGTTACCATCTTAGCTGTGGAAGTAACTGCAAATTTGTCATCGAGAATCAACACCTGTAGACACTGATAGATTTATCCTTCTTTAGCCTAGACACTCCCGGGCGTATTCGAAAAAGTAAAGCCAACGGATTTTAACGTTTTGATATGTTTCGGATAATTGATTATTTTTAGAAATTTTTATTTCAATATATATTATTCTTATTTGTTTTATTGACGAAACAACAAGTGCTTTATTATAATTCAGAAATTAAGTTCTTACATTAGGAGATGAAGTAGCAACAAAAATAGCTTTTGTATTTTTGTAATTAAGAGTTAAATAAAGTTTTGTGATATTCTGTTTGTGTACAGGTGTTTTAAAAGGGACAAAGGAGCTTGAAATGTCTTTGGTTATTGTTTTGTAATGAGACAAGCAGGATTACAGTAAATATTTGAAGTTCTACACCACTGGAAAATAGAATATACTGACGTTTCTGACCGTAGTCTTTCGTCAGCTTAAAGGCTATTCTAACGAAAGATTACAGCCCGAAATGTCAGTATTTTCTAATTTTTCCACGGTGTGTATTTAGTAAATAAACCCCTGGATATCGGAGGATAATGTCCGCGGCTGATAGATTGTCCGAAAATGAACAGTTGGCCGAGAAGCGAAGCTTCAAGGGCAACTGAAAAATTTGAGGACAATCTATCAGCCAAGGACATTATATCCTCCGATAGACCAGTAAGCCAAAAAGGGATTTATTTATTTTATAACCCTCCCAATAATTTTTTCTTCGAAAATTTTTTTTCTCTATATATATATGTAAAATGAAAACTCCTTATCAAGATATATGAAATACTAGTTGATGCGTTAGTTAAATACATTTTTTTCAAGAACTCGGGAAGTCCAAAATTAATTATTTTTTTTTACTTTTAACTAATATACATAAACTTGTAAGAGTTGTCCTTAGTTAATCAATTTACGTGGTTTGTAAAATTTTACGAATTTTCCAGTGTTTTATCGAAGTAGTGAAAAAAAAACTTGGTGCAGAAAAGAACAAAAGGGTAGAAAAATACAAAGAAACTATCAATAGTAGTTACAATATTTGTATGCTACTAATTCAGAGTTAATCTGATTCTCAGATACTATTTATACAGTTAGTTTTCAAAGACCGAGTGCCCAGTTTTTCCAGAAAATGATGGTCGGCCAGGTTACAGATATTACACAGCCGTGATTACCAAGAAAGAGGAAGTAGTGTTTTCCATTTCATTTGAAAATTCTTTCCTGACAGTATTTCTTTTTCAATAACAGCAAAAGATTTTAGCTGACGTAGAAATGGAGTTATGTTAGGGCATATGCCTTGACATTTGCAAGTTAATATAAAATATCTCGCAATTAGCTTACAAAAGCTTATTAATGTGGTTTCTAGAGCTGTGTTTAATCCAATGGAATCAAGTTTGTCGATTTTTTTCCCTTTTAAAATGTTTTTTTCCTGGAGCCGATTTTCAAGTATTACCAAAAGCTTTTCACTTTCTCACAACTCCAAAACACGTGAAGCAGCGAGTTCAGTTTCTACTTGATAGAAAGTACATGCTTGTCAGTCTTTGATGCCAATTTTATACAAAAGTTCGTTGGTAGGAATAATTCTATGCAATAATTTACATTGGAAGTTTCTCAGTTTTGTGCTTTTTGAACACTTAAATGGTTTAGAATAAATGTGTTCCCATTGCAAGGCCATTCCACATTCGCTTTCCCATTTGGTTTGACTTTTTGTTGGTTTCGTTTCGAACTTCTGAATAAACAATCTTTAGAAAAGCTTAACAGTGGCCAAACCATTAAAAGTATACTTAATTAGCTTCTTTATGCACTTTTGATCATCTTGTTCCTCTGTTTTATTTCGTCGCAAATTTATTAAGCAAGAATATATACCTGCAAACTGTAAAAAAGGAGGTTCGAAGTTAAATTTCGTTCGAAATTCATCATAATTCATGTTTTTGCGTTCGTTGATAAAGTGTAGTGTTTTAGAAATTCCTTTTTCCTCCCATTCTTTATAGAAAACTGGTTTGTTCTCTGTACGAATTAGAGAATTGTTTCACACGTATTGATTCAAAAAATCTTCGTCAGATGAAAGCGTCCTTTGAAAGTGTATTTCAGACCACAATGCATGTAAGCACTTCTTTGGTGGAGTGTCCTTTATCGTGGTGTTTGACAGATCATGTTTGTTTAGATTGTAAAAGAATGCTTTTTGGCCCCCTACGTGTTTAAGGTGGAAATGAGATAAATGTTTCCATTTGCCTTTGTTGTTATTATCTAAATATTTCGTGACCCACGTAGCTTTAAGAGCTTTATTGAATGAGACTAAATCTAGCATTTTCTTCCTTCGCTGTACTCACTGATCACTGTGCGTTTTATTTTGTCTCCTTTGTTATCCCATAGAAAATTGAAGTGCAAGCTGTTCATTTTTTTCAAAGAATTTTTGCAAATTGAAAGCGGAGTCGGCATGTATACGAGCTGTGATGCAAAAAAGGCTTTTATCGCTGTGATCTTTCCGAAAAGTGTTAATCTTCGAAGTGTCCAGTTTTCGGCTAAATTTTTTTATTCAGTTTATTTAACTTTTCTTTTGCATTTTGTTTGATGGAATCATTCCCTTTGGTTGAGAAGTAGACACCTAAGGCTTTTACCATGGAATTTTGCCATTTCAGCTTTCTTTCTGGGAATAAATAGTCTTGTTTGTGTCTAAAGGTACCAATCCACATAATCTCTGTTTTTGTTTCATTTACCTTAAGTCCGGAGATTAAACGAAAGTTGTTAAGTGTTTCTCTAGGCTTGCTTTTAGAAGAGATGCATTTGACCCATCGAGTAGTAGTGTTGTACCGTCAGCGTACTGGCTAATTTTGCATTCCGTTCCGTTCACATTTATGCCTCGATATTTGTTGTCATTTCTTATTTCGTTTGCCAGAATTTTCTGCGCAAAGGATGAAGATGTATGGAGATAGAGGACAGCCCTGCCGCACTCCTCTTTCCAAGCTAAAATATCCAGAAGAACGGCCATTGTTGTTTATACAGCTTTCGATAACATTGTAGAAGATTTTTATCCATGCAATAAGTTGTGGTCCAAAGTGGAAAAATTTAATGTTTTCAAAACAAACGACCATTCAAGTTTATCATAAGCTTTTTCAAAATCAACAAAAGCTATTAAGCCTGGGATGTTCTCGGTTTCGGTGTGTCTTATTATTCCTTCAAATGTTCTCGCTTATTGATTGGCCTGTACATCGGAGAAACTGGCAGAAAATTAATTGAACGATTTGTTGAACACTTGAGAGATGTTAAAACTAATGATCACTCACTCTTCAAAACAGTCGCGAGACATTTCAATTTACCAGGGCATTCTTTTCACACTGACATGCAAGTTACCGGCATTTCTCTTCACAATGGCTCTAATGAGTCTCGCAAAAGAAAGGAACGAAAACTTATTTTTAAGCTCGACACACTGGTTCCCAATGGAATTAATGAGCGTTTTTCATCACCAGATTTTAATTGGTTTTCACTTTTGACTTTCTATTTTCCTGTTTTCACTAATCGCCTTCGTTCTTACTGAATAATTGTATCCATTCGCTACCTATATAAGGTCTTCATTTTCTAAGATTTTTTAGATGCTCAGACGAAGGGCAAACGCTCGAAACGTCAGTTTTTCCCATCATCTCAGGGCGACCTTAATTTATTTATCACACAATACTATGTGTTAAAAAGTATTTGGTTTAATTAGTATAGGTAATCACACGACTTCGAGTTCAATTTGGAAATAATTTGCACGAGTGGGTTTTCAAAAAGTATCAACTTTGCATGAGCCCGTAGGGCGAATGCAATTTGAGCTTATGGAAAAACACATGAGTGCAAATTATTTCAAAGTTGAACGAGAAAAGTAGTGTGATTACTTTTCAACAATATAAAGAACAAATTAAAGGTCAAGTATAGAAAGAGTTTTTAATCAGTATAAAAGGAATCAGTATCGAAGTATTAACAAGAATAATAGTACGTAGTCGAGGTTGAAGTCATTATCATAGTAGTCATTGCAAACGTAGTCAAGGTCGTAGTCGTAATCATATTTGTAATCGTATTCACGGTAGTCGTAGTCGTCGCAGTCGCAACAGTCGTAGTAATCGTAGGACTTGTCGTAGTTGTATTGTAAATCGTCCTTGTCGAACCCAAAACTGTAATCGTAATAGTCGTAGTAGCCGTCGTAGTCGTAGTGACTGTAGTCGTACTCCAAGTCGTAATCGTAGTCGTGGTCGAAGTCGTAGTTGCATTGTAGTGGAAGTTGTAGTCATAAATGTAGTCGTATTCGTAGAGCAAATTGCACTGAATTAACTCTTTGCACTGTGTTTACGAAAAACAGCACTGCTCTCAACCAAACAGAATCGAGAAATTTTGTAGTGTATATTATTAGACTTGAAAAAGATGTAAATAAAACCTCTTACTAAATGTTATTTAATTTAAACCTTAATTGTTTTTAAAACTTGTGGAAGTTAATTTGGTTTGAACTTTTCTAGAAATTATATCCAACCAGAGGTAACGAATTACCCCTTAATAAATGAAAGTCTCGACAAGTTACAGCTAGTTCTCGAAGTCTCATCATTGCTTTTTGTATTTCTCGAGGTGTCATGTTTTTTTTCTAGTTTTCTACGCTCTCGCTGTCTCGGTTTTTATCACAAAATGGATTGCATTCTCGGCAGTTCGGACAGCTTGAAATCTTCATTTTCTCGGATTTTTCGTATCGTAACGTTTCGTTCTCGGATTTTTCATTGCTTTCCAAAGTTTGGGCTCGGATTTTAAAAAGGTTGTCTCGGTATCTCGGATACCATTCGCTATCCCTTCAACTCAAAACTTTCAGTTGTTTTGTTCTGTACATGTACTTTATTTGAACTTTCAATCCTCGCTTAATCTTCCTGGGGCCAGCTCGGCCACAGCAACCTCGTTCTCAAAATCTGGTTCACAAGGAAATATTGAAATGAAAAGCTATTAAACAACTCTGAAAGCAAACACGGTTTGAATATTGTTACAATCGGACAGGAAGAGTTTGTAAGAAAACGCAGAAATTTGAAAATATTCTTCCTGTTTTTTATGTCATGGTTAGCTAGTATTGTAAGATACCCGACTAAAAAGCAGCTTTGCTCCTTCTCAGGATAATTGCGTAGAACTCATTAAGTGGTTATATGCTGTTAAGCAGTTGTTTAGTCAAACATACATTTACCGCATTGTTTTTCCATAACACTTTAGCTTGCCAAGGGTGTGGTATGCCTGTTCAGAAGGGTCATCAAAATCCCCAAACCTGAGCTGGGTAACAGGAAGTTCCGATTTATCCTTGAGCAAACCGCTGTCCTCCCGCCACGTTTGATCGTTGTTGTCACAGTTACACTGTTTGTTGTTAGTGCACGAACTTGTCATTCCACATGCGCACTTCTTGCTGCCTGGTGAAGCCCCGCCCCAATATGTCATCTTGTTTCCAGCTCGTGACACCCACCATGCGTAACCGTCTGCTATGAACATGGTGCCACGACACTCATATTTTACGAATTGCTCGCAGTGACTTGATGCAGCTGTGAGTTTTATCAGTTGAGGGATAGTTGCCCCTTTGTAAACAACGCTTCTCGAGTAGCATCCCTTGGTTTGATCACAAATGCCGGAAGGAAGGTGCGTTCTTGCTTCTGAGTTGTGACTGATGACGGTCACACCTACCCCATTCTTGTCAGTCATATCACAGTAAACAGTGAATGGTGCCACGCCTCCACGACCATCAGGATCAATAACATAGGACCCGGATGTTGCTGTTGGTATTGCTGTTTCCAAGACAGTGCAGGACGCTGGTCTGATCCATCGAAGAGTCAAAGTGGCTGAAATGGATCGAAAGTTGTTTCTAGCGGTACATGTATAGCTTCCAGTATCTTGTCTGGACACCTTACGAAGTAACAAGGTTCCGTTAGGGAATATCACGTGACTAGAAGGTAACGAACTCCCTACTTTCTGCCATACAATCACAGTTGCACCAGAAACCGAACAAGGTATAACCACGTTGATTCCCTTGACAACCTTGACTACCCTGGAAGGTTTAACTGTGAACCGGATTCGAGGAACAACGGCCAACACTGCTCTCGACAAATCAATGTTTAAAATATTTTTTGCTCGACAGGTGTAGATTCCCGCGTCTGACCTCCTGACGTTCTGAATAGACAGGTTTCCCCTAGTTACCACGTGCTGCTTCGGAAGTGAATCGAACGCCTTTGACCACGTGATCACGGGAGCAGGCTTGCCAACTGCATAACAGCCAAGTCTGGCAGTGTAACCTTCCTCGACTATTATAGACTGGGGCTTAACAGTTATCCTTGCACCGACTGGAAAAAAATTAAAAGCACTGTTAAATGCAAAAATTATCTGGTACTGATGCATATATTCATGTAGTGGATGCAATACGTTTCGTCTTTCTACATATGAGAAAAAAGTCGTGACCTAACAAATCAGAGAGCACAATTTCAAGTAGATGCCATGCCAACTATTCTCATCTATCACGCTAATCTGATAGGATTAAAATTCTTACAAAAGACAGTATTCTTCTGAAATAAACTTTCAAGAGCTGAAGAAAAACGATTTTACGACACTTTGCCGATAAAATGAATACCATTTTCTTTTGGAAAACCTGGCAAAGTTTACAAACCTTGTACAGTCAAAGAAGCCGTGGCTACAGCAGTTCCCAGGATGTTCGTTGCTTTACACTCGTAATCGCCCTCATCTGATGACAGCGTTCGCCTAATTGACAGACTGCCACTTGAGCCCAGAACAATGCGGCCAGCGGTTACGCGTTGCTTCATTTTCAGCCATGTGACCCTTGGAGAAGGGTTACCGCTGACCAAGCATCGAAAACCTGCTGTGTCGTTTTCATTAACAGTGATCGATCTAGGAGCGGTAATAATAGTAGGGGAGGATATTGACTTTCCTGGGACTCCCTTGGGTCCTGGTGGTCCTCTTTCTCCTCTCGGGCCAGGGGGCCCAAGCGCCCCTGTGCTACCTTGTGGTCCTATTGGTCCAACTGACCCAGGAAGTCCTGTTGGACCATGTTTGCCAGGTGCCCCAGTTAGCCCTTTCTTCCCCCTGGATCCTTTTGTACCCTTCTCCCCAGGGGAACCTTTTGATCCTTTACGTCCTCTCCTACCCCTCTCCCCCTTAGGACCTTGGACGCACGTTTTCTCTTTCTGAGTACAGACTTGGGTTTCGAGAATAAACTGAACAATCCTTTTGATTTCGTCTTCGAGTGTGGCGTTGTCAGAAGAGCCAACATCTTGGAAAATAGCTCTTCGTTGTCGGCTCAAAACTTTCAGGACTAATAAAAAAAATGAACACGTCTTAACTACTATATAGTTTAAGTAACGTTCCGAGTAAGAACTAGAGAGGTCAAATGCAAGAGAATGCAGAAAGGTGCTAATTGCAATATTTTTAAACCGTTAACCTCATTGGCTAAACTTTGAGAATTGCCCATACCTTCATAAGTAAATTAATTTCTTTCTTTCCAAATCATTCAATCATTCCCTTCAAGTTGAAACATTTTTGTTTTTAATTTAAGAAAAATTCCATGTGGGGAACATTGCAATCCAAAACTTTTTTTGCTTTTCTTTTGGAGCTCTATGATTGGTTAAATTGTTATAGCACAAAAGAAACATTGCTTTAAAATAGAGTTTCACTGCTTTTTACTTTAAAACTATGTTGTACACTGGTTGCTGTATTCTCAATATGAAAATCTAAACATTCTGGTGTGGGAAAAGCGAAATGCCGCAAAACAATGGGAGGTAGTTTAGTTTTTACTTGGACCATCACTTAACAAAAGAAAGAGCAGAATATATTTGCATTCGGTTGAAAGACAATTTAAGGCAGACCTAGATATTACACACGCTGACAAGGCTCTACATAGATCTGCAGGCTTGAAAGTAGCTTGAATGATAACTTGTGAAACGAGGCATGCACAAGCATGTGTATCTACTTGGTACGGGTTCCAGGGCACTAATTTAACAGTTTATATATGTGGACAGGTGGCAAGCCTGAACAAGACAAGTACGGTCCTAAGTTTAAGATATCTGAAATTAACAAAATTCATAATAAACACGGCGCTCATGGCGAGCAGAAATATTTTTGATGTTAAATTAACCTAGCATAATAGTTGAATATGAAAGTATGTAGGTGAAAACGGCTGAAATTTGTTTAAACATTACCGTGACGTCAATAATTTTAAAAGCAAACATCACTGTAAAAAGTTATTGATTTATCCGTTGCAATTGGTTGGTTGAAAGAGAACCGGAATCAAGAGAAAAGAGTATATAAAAGATAAACTTGCCGTTCACAACATCGAAAGAAAATCATCTCTGGCAAGCCACACACAAAGCAGAACTCAATCCTTTAATATCGAAAACATATTTTAAAACTTAAACTATTGCCAATACCAAAAAGAAGGCGTAAGGCCGAGTTCAAAGCCAACGCATTTCATGTCGTGGTTAAGTTTTTTCTAACCCAACTGTGAAAGCAAACTGAGATTCGCCCCAGAGACATTATTTTTAACACACTTCCTGTTTTTTTTTTTGTTTTTGTTTAAAAAAAAACAACTGAAAAAGCCTTTTCGGAAGTAAGTCGAAATCAGCACTACCGGAAATCTTTCCACAGCTCATTGACAGTTACTACCCGAGGCTAAACTGACCCACGCCATAATGTGTTTGAACAGAGCTGGAAATCATATCAAACTCACTGATTACAAAAGGTCTTAAATCACAACATTTGACCACACCCAAAACATTGGTCACTCAAAATGTTATCGATTCTGCTATTTTTGTTCATTTATTATTTTATGTAAATCAAAAGCCGTAAATGTACCGCTGGAGTTAAAAATATAACACTTCGGACGTTAGAAAAGTATAGTTTGAACCCATTTATTGAAACTCTAAATTCGGGTTTTTGCAGTCGAGTTCTTCCCGTTCGGCCCCTTTTTCAAGTCGTTTTTGCAAAATATGTCGATCCCGGTAGGAGTTTAGGTTTTAAGCTTTTTGTTACAGACATAAATTATAAATGTACCGCCAAATTCGAAAGCAAATTTCCCGCATTTTGGTGTACAATACATGAATATTCGTGAGTAATTACATTCGGGTTTTTGGTTTTCAAAAGTAACGCTTTGATTGTTTTTCTGATACTCATAAGTGCAATATATCTGTTGACGCGATAGGACAAAAATGCGTTCTAATCGAACAATCGGCATTTTGTTGTTGTCATGCGGCCTCCACTCGTCAAATCTCTCGTCATGGCCTTTAAAATGTATTTTCATTCCACAACTCCCCCTGTCAACCTCTTTAATTTCAACTTCATATAGCTCTTTATCACTTTTCCTTGTTTTAATTGTTTGTTTATATGCGGAATATTCATCTATTAAACACTTTGGAGTTCTACACTCTCTCCTTGGCCCATCCGCCATACTGGATATCGTTGGTATTTCTTAATCACGCATGTCTTGGGAGTTATTTCTTCCAAAAGAGGAGATCGAGACCGAACGCAACAAATGTCTCTCTTTGTGTGGAATGAGTTTGATATGCAATAAATTGCCGCATTTCAAGAGACCTTGACCCGCTTCCAGAAATAATCCAAGCGGTAAACAGGAAACGCCGAAATGACCGAGGTCAGATAATTGGTTCGTGTTTTCCACACTCGCAGCCTAACTCCAGGGGGGTACTTTGGGGCTGAAAGGGCAGGGGTGACCGAGGTAAAAGTCCCCAAAATACCTCCCAAAAATACCAGAGCAAAACTATTTTCCACCCTAAAAAATACCTATTGATATATTCCACTGGATAGCTAGCGGGTCGGCGCTTAGTCTCCTCGTGTTGCGCCGAACTTGATATGCAGTAAAATAAAGGCACTCGCGTAATAGGACGTTCGCCAAAGAGTGATCAGTACGTACGTTTGCTAAAACTAGAGACTGCAAGCAGTCTAATAGCTCCTTGTTCAGTTTAACCCTAAAAAATACCAGGTTTTTGATTTAACACAGGGTTTCCTTTAAACATCCATTTGAAATATCGGACTGACAATTTTGACCCCTAAAAAATACGACGGTCATACTCCCTATATTGGGAGTACTGCCTCTCCACCCCTCCCCCGGGAGCCTAACATCTTCAAATTTATACAAACTGGTTCAATGTCGTGTCACTTCCAACTTTTCAAAATCTTATTGTTTTAAAAAACGCAGTAAAGATTGCTGCTGCTTCAAGACATGTGGTAGTAGTTTGTCAACTGCTCTGAGCTTGGAGGTGCTATTGAAACCACAAATATTCGCTGTGGTTTCTAATTTCGTGCGAATTAAGATCTTGTTTATTTGGTTCATATTTGCTCAGACAAGGAAAGAAGAAAATCTCATCTTCAAAAGAGCTTCTTGCACTAGATACACTAAAACTGACTCTAAGTATTATTGAAGCAAAATAAAAAAACTTCCTGTAAATTATGATAAAATAAATCATTTTTCTTTCATGTGTATTTGTTTAGTGATGATAATTTTCAACTGAAGTCTAACAAATTGGATTTAAAAATTGTAATCGTCGTTTAACTTACCGTTCGTATTTTGCTTGTGAGATGCAGCAAGGTTGAAGGAAGACAAAGATTTCTTCTCCAACTTTTTCAGTAATTCTTCGTTGAAAGGTTCTCTCATTAAACATGAATGCTTGAAAGCAAACTCGTGAGAATAAAGCTTAAACTCGATGTGAACGATAGCCGCTGCACAAGCGAGCGACAAGAGAAGCGAGGAGAATGAAAACAAACGGGTTCGGCTGCGTTGCTTTTCGATGGTGGACTCAGACTGAGCAAGCGTCATGCTTCCATTGACTACTTCTCAATGAACAGAAAATGATCTGCGGATAGTAAGTTGCTTTAAAGTTGTGGATTTGTGATCTGTATTTTGTTTGTTATCATTAGTGCTTCCACTTGCACTATCTTGGCACATCTCCAACTACTGCGCACGTATTATAGACGAGATATTTTTGAAATTGACGCCACCGTGACCCAAAATAGGTTATATGAATACCTTTTTACCATTAATCATCTTTTGAGACCTTCTAGAACAAGTTTTGAGTTAGCTTGGCTCAGGGTAATATAGATACTTCTTTCTTTTTTTGAGCTTTTAATTGAAAACAAAAAAAGAAACATTGCTGAAAAGAAACCTTGCTGATGGGCGCACGTTTATTGGCTAGATCATTTTGTATTCCATACGATTTGATTGGCTCAGATCTAGACAAAAAAAATTGCGTTACTTTTTTCCAGATTGGACAGTTTGTCTATTCATGAAGGAAGACCCTATCCAAACTTTACAAAAATTTTTCCTTTATTTGAACAGTTTTAAAACGTTTTAAAAAGAGTCAACAGCTATGCTGAAAGTGAAGACGTGGATTTATTTGACTGCCAGCTAAATGATTGCAGTTTTAGAATTATATAAACTTCGAGTTTGGTTTAAACTCGACTCGATTTTGGTACAACGAACTAGGTTTCACCTCGGAAGATTTCGGTCTTTATTAAACTAAGCAAAATTAGTACAAGCCGACTAGCACCCTGCCACGAATGCTGCACTCTGATTGGCTGATTGCGAGTAGGGTTTTGTTTGTCAAATCCAATATGGCGTCTACGCGTGGTACTCGATTTTCAGTCGTTTCTGCAGAAGACTAACAGCTTCTAATTGACAAATCAGTTCCAGACAAAACAAAGGGAGCTACAAAATATGATGCAAAAATTGCGATGGTGAGAAAAAACCAGTACATTTGTCTTCGAAGTATCAAACAAACATACATTTACTCGACAGACAACCGAGTTCATCTGCATGCGAAGCTGTTTACGTCAGTCAACATTGTTTGAAGAACTAACTAAAACTTTATTTATTACAAATTAAAGTGGTTCTATTGCCTATTCTTTGGGAATTTAGAAATACTCGCTCTTGATTTCTGTCGGCTGAATATATTTGAAGAATGCAACAGTTTAACTCAAAAACTGCAGTTCTTATCGACATTGACTGTTTAAAGAAATTAAAACTTTGTTTGTTACAAATTATTGTACTTTTGATGTTTATTTTCGAGAGAGTTCTACATAAACAATTAGACTACTCGTTGTCGTTTTCTATGAATGAACATTTCGCGGCTGCAATTGCCCTTAAATAAAGAACATCGAGGCTGAGCAAATTTTACTGGTTCTTAAAGTGTATATTTTGGAATCTTGAAATTTAGAGTGTTAGAAAGTTTTTCGAAAAAGATGAAAAATGTCGTTTATTTCATTAAAATAGCTCTTTCGGTTGCTGAGATTTTAAGGTTTTTCAAATATGCAAACTAGATAGGTTGTGATGTCACAAAACAACAAGTATTATAAATGGTTCTGAAACTTTGCACAAATGTTTTACATTAACATATACACATGTTGTGATGTTTGTTATACTGTTACTATGGCAACATCCTTGGTCCCAGCTTTTTTTTTGTGTTGAAGTAAACTAAAAAAATTTTGGCACCAAAACATAAAAGGCCTTCTCTTTTTCATCGTATATAGGCGAACACCAGAGCTGATTATTGTAACTGCATTTTTTGAGTAGAAAATGTTTAACAATGGAAAAAAACCCGGAAATTTTAAATTTTAGAAATATGAGGTCTATGATTGTCATGTTGCTATGGCAACATCAAAATTAATACAGTTGAATGTCGTTTGATGAGTATGAAGTTGCCAAATTTCAAGTCCATTGCAGGGGTAGTTCAAGAGATAACTGTTGTTTTATAATTTACTATCATCTGAGTTCCTGACATGACGTCACATGTAATTTGCATATTTGCAAAACCTTTTAAGTATCTCAGCAACCAAAAGAGTTATTTTAATAAAATAAACGACATTTTTCTTCTTTTTCGACATACTTTCTAATACTGTAAATCCCTTAGTTCCGATATACACTTTTCAAAAAGTGCATGTAAACAACGCAAGTATCAACTAGTCAAAATGGATTTGCCGATGAACAAGCCATCTCGGGCACCCTGAAGAAAACCATCCAAGATGGGAAGAACTGATTGAGACTGATGTGGGTGCAATTCGGTATGTTATCTGTCCTGACTCATCTCTTTCGTCACTGAAAATTCCTTTTGTCGATAATTTATAACGGTGTTGACAACTAAAGTATCTATTTGACACCCTTTTTCTCATGCAATATTAAACTTTTTTATATCAACATATGTCTGCCTTTATCAGTTGCTGTTTCAAAGACACCTGCATGTACTTATATCGACCATTAAGAACTACAATAGCCTATAAGTAAACAGTTTAATCGTTTGATTATAGCATTAGTTTTCATTTCTCACAAACAGAATTAAAACACACTCTCAAAACCCCAAGAAAATCAAATCAAAAAGAACTGCATTCGAATTTAAAGAGCGTTTTATTGTTCTAAAAACTAAACTGAGTTGAAGATATCAAAACCTGTCTGCTATTCAAATTAAAGGACAACTGTATTATATTTACCAAAGAACTACAATAGCCCCAAATCAGTAAACCTTATAATCATTGGATTATATAATAGAGTATATACAATTTTCATCTTTTGCAAACAAATGTATACACGTTCCGAAAACCCTTAGAAAAAAGTAGGAGGAAACTGAAGCCATTTTATTGTTTTGAAACTAACAGAGTTGGAAATGAAGAATTTTTCAAAAAGATATCAACATCTGCTGTCTGCCCTTTCAAATGGACAGCTGCATTTACTTTGACAATAGAACTACAATAGCCACAAATAAGTAAGTTTTCGTTTGATTATTAAGTATTTTTTAAACAGAATACGACAGACACCATAGACTTTAAAAGAACTTTGATTGTTCTAAAAACAAATAGAATTATTACTTAAAGACGAAAACCATACAGAGCAATGTGAGCTGGTGTGAAAAACATTGGTGGGACTGAAAATGTAGAGCAAATTTTTGCAAAAACCTAATGTTAATTAATAACATGCCATGAAGCAATGAGTATTTTATCTCTCGGCCAAAAAAAGAAGAAAAAGACGAACCTTGCATGAATTTAGTAGCTCATCAGTTAGTATTGTTACAACTGAAAAAAATAAATTGCCGTAAAATCGAAAAACGGGGTCTTAAAACTCTTAAAACACAAGAAAAGATGTTTGTCGATCATCAAAAGAACATTCGATAGTTTTTTTTTTATCCATATACATATTTTTTTCCGTCTAATAAACGCACACACCAGCTTTCAAGTTTTTCAATTTTGAACTGAAAGCACTTTTGAAACATTTAAGTTTAGCATAAAAAATTTTGCTTGTTTGAAAGTAATTGTTGATAAATGCAGAATGAAGACACCCGTTTTCCGATTTGAATTGTGAGAAGTAAAACCCTTAGAACATCCTGTAACAAGTACTACCCTACAATCAATATATTATTATACGCCAGTTGAGTTTGCATCATAGATTAGGCTCAGAGATCAGGAAATAAATACCGGATGGCCTTAATTGCCTTTTTATAATATCGTTCATCGATAAAATCTGTTCATTTGAAATCTGTACATATAAGAATACCGAGGCTAAAATCGCAAAAAAAAAATATAAGAACAAATAGAGAATAATACAAGGCTGAAAATGAAATTGAAATTTATCGAGAATAACTAATTAGTGTATAAACTATGTTGCATGCCTGTAGTTTCAAGTACGCTCCAAAATCCTTAAGAAAAAATTCAGTAGGAGTTGCATTTGAATTTATTGGGAATTTTATTGTTCTAAATACTAACAGAGTTGAAGTAAAAGAATCTTAAAAATATCAACACCTGTCTGCTATTCAAAATGACAACTGTATTTGTTTTGACCAAAGAACTACAATAGAGCCCCAAATTAGTAAACTTTACCGAATCGTGTGATTATAGTATACAGTTTTCATTTTTTTGCAAACAGATGTATAGACGCTCCAAAAACCCTTAGAAAAAAGTAGGAGGAAACTGCATTGGAATTTTGAAGCCGTTTTATTGTTTAAAAACTGAAGAATTTTTAAAAAGAATACCAACATCTTTATCAGCTGCTATTTCAAAATGACAACTGCATTTATATTGACCATAGAACTACAATAGCTCCAAAATAGGAGAATTTTCGTTTGCTTAGTAAGTACTTTTTAAATAGAATACAACAGACACCATAGACTTCCAAAGCAATTTGATTGTTCTAAAACATCTGTCAAGTGTTTTTCTTAATTGTTCTGGCGATATTAACGTTTTCCAAAGTGTTCAATTTTTCAATTTTTTTTTTCTGTCTCATGAACGAAAGAATTTTTGAAACGTTACAGTTAACGTTTAGCATAAAGAAATTTGTTTGTTTGAAGCTAACTGCTGATTAATGCAGAATGAAGAAATCCGTCAGTCCGATTTGAAGTGTGAGAAGTAATTAAAACTCTTAGCTCTGTAATTGAGAATCCGGCGTGTGAGTACCTTTAACAATTCACTACCCAACAATATATCATTTTGCATCAGTCTAGTCATTCGTAAAAGCTCAGAGATCGGGAAAGAAATGCCGGGTGGCCTTAATCGCCTTTTTATAATACCGTTCATCGGTAAAATCAGTTCATTTGACACCTATACTCATAAGAATGTTCACCGAGGCTGAAATCGCCAAAAATATAAGAACAAATAAAGAATAATTTGAAGCTGAAAATGAAATTGAAATTTATCGAGAATAACTAAATTAGTGTATAAACTATATATGATGTTGCATGTCTGTAGTTTCTAGTACTTGTTTATTTAGACTGTAATTCATTGCATTAACGCGCTTGCACAGCCCATATTATATGGCATAGTTTTAACATTACTACTACTAGACGTTAATGGCAAATGCCACGAATAAGAACAAAATAAAAACATTTAAAGGCTGAAATTGCCCTTAACATAAGAACATTGAGGCTGAGCAAAATTTTACTGGTTCTTAAAAAAAGTGTATGGAAGCAACGCAAGTATCAACTAGTCAAAATGGATTTGCCGAAGAACAAGCCATCTCGGGCACGCAGCCAAAGATTAGAACTGATCGAAACTGATATGGGTGCAATTCAGTGTGTGTTAACTGGCCTGATCGCCTCTTTTGCCACTAAGAATTCCTTTTGTCGATAATTTAGCGTTAAATAACGATGTCGGCAACTAAAGTATCTAATACACGCTTCAAAAAACCCAAGAAAAAATTCAATAGGAATTGCATTTGAATTTAAAGGGAATTTTATTGTTCTACAGACTAACAGAGTTGAAGTAAAGAACTTTAAAGATATCAACACCTTCCTGCTATTCATAAGAACAACTGTATTTGTTTTGACCAAAGAACTACAATACAGCCCCTAATCAGTAAACTTTACCGAATCTGGCGTGTGATTATAGTAAACATTTTTCAAATGTATATAACACGCTCCTAAAACCCTTAGAAAAAAAGTAGGAGGAAACTAAATTGGAATTTTGAAGCCGTTTTATTGTTTAAAAACTGAAGATTTTTTAAAAAAGATGTCAACATGTGGCTACCATTTCAAAAAGACAACTGCATTTACATTGACCACAGAACTACAAAAGCCCTGAATAAGTGAATTTCGAATTTTTGTTTGCTTAGTAAGCATTTTTTAAACAGAATACAACAGATACCATATAGAAATTTAAATTAGACTTCAAAAGCAATTTGATGGTTCTACAACACAAGTGTTTTTCTTGTTCTGACGATAACAGCGTTTTCCAAAGTGTTCAGTTTTTCATTTTTTTTTTCTATCTAATGAACGAGAGAATTTTTTGAACGTTTCAGTAAACGCCTAGCACAACGGAATTTGTTTGTTTGGAATTAACTGCTGATTAATGTAGAATGAAGAAACCCGTCAGTCCAATTTGAAGTGTGAGAAGTAATTAAAACTCTTAGCTCTGTAGTTGAAACTGAATATCCTTTAACGATTCACTTCCCAACAATTATTATTTTGCATCAGAGTGGCATTTGTAAAGGCTCAGAAATCAGGAAATTAATGCCGGATTGCCTTAATCGCCTTTTTATAATACCGTTCATCGGTAAAATCAGTTTATTTGACACTTGTACTCATCCAGAACGGTTGAACTTGAAGTGCCGATTCAGTTCGATCAAAACAAACTTGAAAAAAACAAGCACGGAAAACTCGCTTTGCCGAAGCTGAAGGATCAAATTCAGAGGCCCAGCATCTTACGACATGGCACCATTCTGGGTTTTTCCCGACTGCGTCAGAAACGCCACTGAAACTGGCGTTAGCTTTGTCTCATGCCTGAATATAACAGTTCAACAACAACCACCATGGAGCTTGGTCAGACGAGAGGCAGTTCGGGTACTTATGATTGCCATCTTTGTTGTTATAATACTCATGTCGTTAGTTGGGAACATAGCTGTCCTAGCAGCTTGGTTCAGCAAGAGAACTCCAGCAAGAGCCATTTATTACTACACGACCAACCTGTCTAGCACAGACTTACTTTTGACAATCACAACCGCTCTCATTCCGTGTATTCGATTCCTGAGCGGCACAGTAAAAGACGTTGCATGTAAGATAAACTTCTTTGTGGTGTACACGTGCTTTACTGCCTCTGTTCTGACTCTTGTTGCTATTGGTTACACAAGACATCAGATAATGACGTCACCAGCTGCAAATTTCCTGCAGCACTTCCAACAGGCGAAACAGAAACTGGCTCGCAAGCGATGTGGTATCATCTGGCTGGTAGCTATTGCAACCTCGTCTCCTCTCTTGAGTGCATATTCTGGACAAAGTGATGACAACATTATGAAAGAGTGTATCATTACAAAAAACTGGTCACCAGCATTTGTCAAATTATATTTCGTCTGCCACTTAATCTTTCTCTTTTTGGTTCCGTTGTTATATTCAGTTTTCGTTTCTTGCCAGTTTCGCGTTAGAGTTTTCTTCAATCACATTCAAATTTTCCGCAAAACAAACCCTAAAGTCGTGCACTCCAAAAAGCGTCTTTTTGCAGCTGCTTTTGTGTTTTTGGTTTGTGTTGGTCCAATTACCGTTGCCAGAATTGTGGCACCAAATTTGGGTCAATACAAAGTGGAAGAAGCATATTTTAGACTCGTACAGCTCCTAGTTATTCTTAACTGTCTACTAAATCCTCTAATTTATGGTGCATCCATTTCTGAAGTCCGAAAAGCTTGTATGGAAACTATTCATGTTGCTTTATATACAATTTCGCAGCTTTTGCTCTGGCCAGTTCGGCTTTTGATCAGTTAATTAAACGAGCTCAATTCTTTACACTATTCTTCCTCTGAAGTAGGATGTACGTATGGTCTTATATTCAAAGAAAAAAAATTAAATACTGTTTTAATTACTTTTCTTGTGGGCATGTAACAAACACAATTCACTGGACAAGATGATTTTCCATTCATCTAATGATAGACAATTAGTTTGCGAAAACAGGACCGAAATTGACCTTAATGGCAGAAAGAATTAATCGACAATTTTTGGTTGACGCGTTTGCGACTTTTGACATATTGCTTTTGATAAACTGTTTATCAATTATTACATCGATATCCAAATGGTGCATCCGAGAACATACAACATGCACTTCATTTGAATAAACAGAAGTCTTTTATTCTTACAGTATGATATGGCCTCTGATCTACTAATTATATTATTCCAATTTATCTAAAATGGCTGTAAATAAAGGACGATTTACATAGTGTAACTTTTGCCTACAACTGTTCAGTTGCATACAGCTCGCCCGAAATATACTTTAGCCGTCATTCATCCACGTGCGACTTCTCTCAGAAATGGCGGACATTCGGCAAACTGATTTATGAACTTTTACTATTAATAATTTACAGCAATTTTCTTGTGACGATTTCTTATGAATTGTTAAGATAATTTTCTTGCACGATTATAAGCCCTAAAATTACAAGGGACTTGGTCGAGCATTGTTTGTAAAAACGGAGAGCAGATCAAGCCACTCCCCTTCTCCCCCTTCACGGGTCAAACCTGGGTCAAAACTCCCGAGTTCTAACTACTCGAATTCGAGGCTTCAGGCGGAACAAAAGAAGGGAGCAATCCTCTCCCCCTCCCCCCCCTCCCCCCCATCCTTTCCGCGGGTCAAACCTTCTTCGAAAACTAGACACAGATCAATTGCTAAACTCTCACGTCAGTCCGTAATAACTCCTGAGTTCTACCTATTCAAATTCGAGACTTCGGGCGGGGAACAAAA
>JAOBRD020665112.1:0-14951 GCA_027575215.2 Hydrozoanthus sils
AGCTAGCTTTTCCCATCATCTCACGGCGACGATAATTCATTTATCATATATACTTAAAATTGTTGTTGTTTATATCGTAGTGTGGGATCATACAAGAGATTTTGTGTGTTCTAAAGATGATGATAACGTTCATAATGAAGATCTAAGAAGATAGAGGGACAGATATGAAGATGAATGTTAAGCGAGTGGTGAGAAAGTTATAACCCCCAACAAGAGACCTCGTATGGGCAGTGACGTAGTTGGAAAGAAGGCAAAGTAACAAAGAATGAGAACTGATGGACTGGAAGTTAACGAAGAGACTTATCGTCTTCTTTAATTACTTTCCCTACGATCAAGAAGTAACAAAATCGATATGTGAAGCTTCCCTTAACAATTTAGCATTACAATACAAATTAAAATTTCTGCCATATCATATATTGACGTAGTATATTAGGGCCCGAATTAGCCGGAAAAAAGGGGTGGAAAAAGGTGGAAAAAGGGATGGGTGTTATTAACATAAAAAAGTGTAGATCTCATCATAAAACAGTGTGGATTTCATTATTACATAAAATAGTGAGGATTTTGAGTATATAGGTTGTGAGCACAAAATTTCAAGAAAATTACAATTGCTTTAAAACAGTGGCATATCCAGGGGGGCCTGTACCCCCCACCCCCCCCCCCCATTGTGATTTTTTTTTTTAAAGTAATGTCCCAAAAATTTATTTCTTTTTTTTTTAAGGCCACTTACAATTACATATATATCTATATCTATTCCCCCTCCCCCCACCCGTTTTTGGGAATCCTGGATCCGCCACTGTAAAGAAAGTGTTTTCAAAACGCAAATATTCGACCAAAAAGCCCTCAGAATAATATAAGCCCCCCCCCTAAAAAATTGGCAAAAAAAGCCCTCTTAACTTAGTAAAAAGGAAATTGATACAGATACCATAATAGTAAAGGCTTTCATTTTCATTAACAAAGTTGGAAAAAGTTGGAGGCTGAGTACGCTTGCCTGTACATTCCCCTCCTGATCCGGACCGTACACATACAAAATAATTTGCTGATTGTTACCAAGATCAGACACACTTGTGAAGATAAAATACTTGAGTATTTCACTCTCTCCTGACGTTGCACTTTCAACTTCGCTTATCTGCTCAGGCACAGAAATACAGTCGGACATCGCTGGCCTTATAAAAAAAGACAGGAGATTGACAATGTGTGATAAAAATTTAACAACTTATTACAAAAAATTAATTGTAAATTGGTGTGGAATTTTAATTGCAATCCAATCTTTTTGGGAAGCTAGTGGCCTGTATAAAGGGGGTGCACCTTCACACAACAGTTTAAATTAAGTTACACTGTTGTTTTTGTATAAGAATGTCTCACTTTTGGGTTTAGACTGAATGTTTATAATACAATTGTTTTAAATACTTAAGCCCCAAAAGCATGATAGTTAGTATTCAAAGGGCGTGTAATTGTTATTTTCAATTCAATATACAAACCAATCGAAAGAACAAATATGTTGATTTGATAACTTAAATTGACAACATGATAAAAAGAAATATGAAAAAAAGAAAAGGGAAATATTGTAAAAAGAAAAGCATAATATGACCATGATAAAAAAGAAGAAATAATAGAATATAAAAAAAATCTAAAACAATCAAAATATTGTGCAGCATCCAAAATCTACTGAAGTTCTTTGTTTTTCCTATAAGCCTCAGTGTGTTCTTAAAATGTTCTTAAATTTTGGGCATTTTTCAGCCCCGTGTTCTTACACAAAAAGTTCTTATGTATTAAAATGAGTAATCCAAACAAATTAAGCAAAAAGAACCCATTAATGGGCACCAAGCAAAACGATATACGTGAGAAATCCGATACTAATACATTTTAAAACGCTCCCGTATCTCAAAACTCAAGTAGTAATAAAATGCTTGCTACAGGTGTAAATGTCTCGGACTTGGTAAATGCGCTTGAATAATGAATTTTTCCTCTTAGTTTTGTTTCAATCTATTAAAGTTTAAAGACCCTAAAAAGTCACTGTGTAATGTCGTGACAATACAAACAAAAGAAAACAATTGGGTTTTTAGGTGAACACCCATATAAAATACGCTAGATATAAATTATTTTGTAACCTGACATTGAGGATAGTAAAATAAATTGTTCTCTCGCGTTTTGCTGTGTTAAAATTGCCATAAAAAAATTCAGTGAAAACACTTCAGTTTCTTTAACAAAGAGCACTTTTAAACTTCAAAGATAGGTCAAATCCGATATCAACCCCCGTATACAGATAAGCAGTCATCAACTTTCGTAACACTACTGCAATTAAATAAACACCTCTTTGTAACGATGGGCGCTCTTAGTCCAAATTATGTTATTTTTCTTGGTATGAATCCGTACGCACTGTATATGTAAATATACTGAATGACTATGTAGACGTCATGTGAAATGCTTGAGGTCCGCAATGGTTGAAAGATTATGTTGATACTAGTTGACTTCAGCAAGCCAATAGGTTCTTTAAATGCTGTATACTATTTCGAAAGTGAAATTTGTGCAACCAGGCAAAAACATCAATATTCTAGCTCGATCACGAGATGCGTGTAGTCATGTGTTCGGTTGTGGTAAAAAAAAAGTAGTATCGACCGAGTTTGTAAGCACTAGATGCTTCTCGAAAAACCAAAACAATTACTGACGTATTACTATCACGTGGTGATGTGCTATAGCTAGACTTTGTTGTCTAAAGTGAAAATTTGTTCCAAAAAGTTTAGATTTGAAATCAGAATGCGAAACTGTTAAAAAAGTAAGCTCGAGAAACTTTGCATTGTAAGCATATTATTAATTTTTTATATGTACTGTTGGTCGAATGTCTCAGTGTGTAATTATAATACAGCATCTAGTCCATGGCCAAACTACGGTCTGTATTACTTATAATGTATACATTTCAAACGTGCCATTTTAGAGTCCCTCACTAGATTAAGCGAGCTATACCATCCAAAACCCACATTCGATTCAATCGCTGATTTAGTTATCACAAAAACTGTCGAGTGCGTCGCGATAGGCGAGTATTAAACATTTAACCTACAACCGTTCATTTTTAAACAGTAACTTTAATCTTAATCTTCGTCTTAGGGAGTAATTTTTGGGGTGCTGATCGACGTTTTAAACTTGGTTAGCTGCTTTTCGCGACAGAACAGAGCCTGAGAATTATCACATTCAACAGGGATTTAACTAAAAGAAATCGCGTGTCAAAAGTGCTTTGTCCTTTGTGAATAAGGAACTTTAAGTGCACAAACAATGCAAAGCTGGCCCGCGTTCCTCAATCGAATACATAATTACTAACCTTGGCAATACGTAGCAGATCTCTGACCCCGTCTAATCGTTCCCCTGAAGAATAAAGCTGATCTTTATGGCACTAATCGCCAACTCAACGTACGGCGGTTGGTGATCACTTGCTAAAACCCACAAATTTAATGTTTGAAGTATGACTTTGATTATAAATGAAAACTTTATCACCGTGCAAAGCCAGGCAGGAAGTTTGATATTTTATGTGAAACAAATCACCTCCTTTCCGGGACAACAGTAACACATGCTTTGACTTCAAGGCACGCGATGTCCTTTGTTTTTGAAAACAAAAGGGGAATCCCCTCATTAGTGTATCAGACGTCTGTGTTATGCGAATTATTTTTGCTTAAAAAGCATATTTCGCTTTCTAGTCATGTGCTTACCAAGCACATTTTGTTTGGATGTTAACGTTTTTATCGTTCTCAAGTTCTCTCAACATTGAAAGCATGAAAAACATTAGGGGTTGCCTCCGTTTGTGTCTCCAAGCATTGCTAGCGTTAAAATATATTCTCTGTTCTCGAGTTTCTCTTTGCAAAATAGTGAAGTTCTAACCCAAATTTTCACAATACAAATCATAATTAGGGAATTCGCTTAGTAAGCGAAATAGGATTTGTGCACGAAAAATCCCAAGTTTGGCATAGTTCCAGCGTGTTCCAATCTGTGATTGGATGTTTGCGATAACTGAAGCCTATTTGAATATTGATATGCAGCACCATAAGGATAGGGAATTTTCCCTTTTCTGGTAAGACAATTATTTTAAGGTCTTGTGATCATGCGCAGTTTCTTATAACCAGTTTTTATTTTACAATTTTAACCTAAGAGAAGTTCACCAACAAAAAATGCTGTTTGATAGAACAAGTTTAGCAACAAACTAAGCAAAAAATACGAAAACAAGATAATGAAGTATGATCACTGGTGCAAACAATATGGCATGTTTAGATGTTTTGTTCAATATAATTACGTCACGCTAGGGGTCAATGAAGCTGCATGTATATATAACAGGAAAATTTCTTTCGCAAACCTTTTAGCTTAGGCAGCCTCAATCACCTTTCAGTTGTTCTGTGTCTTTTGTTTCACAACGAGAATATATTACAGCGATGGGTAAGTTGTAATAACCTCTGAGTTTGAAATTTACTTTGTAGTATTTATGCAAGTGTGTTAAAAAGCTTTAACAATTTTGATAAACATTGAATTCAATTAGATTTTATGTTCGATGTTTTAAACGTTTATTGAGGAAATTTTGAGCTGTGCTCGAAAAGCTGACTCACAAATTGTAAAATTCTGAGAAATGCAAGCTCAGCTAATCAAAGGTAATATAGAATTTGTCATTCAGTGGTTTATCTCCTGGAGCCAGTGGTTGCAAGAAGAAGCAAAACTTCATGCATCATTGCAACTAAATATTTTGCTGTCGATAACAGTCCAGTGCCCGGTTCACAGGCTTACCAGACGAAGTGTGTGAGGCCGTTCAGTTGACAGTTGCATATTAATTGAGCTCTCGCGGTTTGTCAGTATTTATATGAACTCGCACTGAATTCGTCCTCGTAACCTTCTCCGGTAGTGCATAGACTGTTAAAATAAAGGTCACAATAAACGATCGTTGCTTTGTGGTGTTAAACTCCCATAAATCCTTAACTAATTAGCCAAGCTCTGAATATAAACACACCACAAAGCAACGATCGTTTATTGTGACCTTTATTTAACAGCATATGTACTACGGGAGAAGGTTATGAGGACGAAATCAGTGCGAGTTCATATAAATACTGACAAACCGCGAGAGCTCAATTAATATGCAGCTGTCAACGTACTGAACGGACTCACACACTTCGTCTGGTAAGCCTGTGCCCGGTTCCTCAAAACACGATTAGTGCTAACCCAGGGTTAATTACCATGGCAACCAATAGGTTCTGTTAAGAGTTAACCCTGGGTTAAGTTAATCGAGGTTTTGATGAACCGGGCCCAGAGCTATTCCTTTTATGGTATGTTGGAGAGGCAACCTGCAGGAAGAGCCCTGGGAACAAGTTTTGCAAACAATCATTCTTGCATAGCACTCTACATTCCCTTATAAGGATAACTGAGTTTAATCAGATATTCTGTCGAGTACATAGCAAACCTGAAAATCAATGTAATCAATCTTTCTCTAAAGCAAACTAAAGATCTCATAATTTAGCTTAAACTTAGGGCGTATTTCAGCATTAACAACTTTTTGGATCGGCCTAACAACTGGCCGTTAGATACAGTGGCTCTTGAATCTGCAATATAAATACACAGTAAAATTAATCTCATAATTATCAATGAAAATGATGTAAGAACCGTTTCATTTCGAAGAAATTTCTCAGAAAAAAATCTTAAGAATCATTCGACCAGAGTGTTTACAACTAAAAGAAATTTTTAGAAACCTGTAGAAAGTAATATTTTAAAATATTAATGACACTATTTCATGTGATTACAAAGACATTCAACATTCTAAAGGAATAAAGCTCCGCTTTTTCTTTTTTAAAAAGTGGTTTAGGAATCGCTTTACTTGATATTGATTTGGTATTTGTAGACTAGTGATGTCTGTACTTCAATACTTCTTTGTTTTGTAGTCTACTTTTTTGCAGCCTTTTTTTTATTCTAATTTGTAGTATAGAAAATAGTGAATCGGCCGGCTAGGCTTTGCGCGTTTTATATCATACGGGCTTTTACTGTCTTAAGTATTCCAAAGTCTACACTGCTTATCAATATATAAGAAGAAGAAGAAAAAGAAAACTAGGAATAATAATAACAATAATATTTGATTAGAGCAATATCAATTTTGTCCAACCTTAAGTCTGTTTAGCGTATCAATTTTTCAAATCAAGGAACTGCGACAAAAAAATAAACAATATTACACCGTTATGACAACGATAGTAGCCATGACAACACATATGTTTATGGCTATGAAATATAGGCGCCAACTAGCTTTCGTAGTCCATAGAAGTAATTTACACTGCACCATATTAGTTAATCAAATAAAATCGAGCACAAACTTTAATCGGTTATAACAGGACAAACCACCAAGAGATTGAGAATCAGCCAAGAGTGTCGACCCTCCAAGGGTAAATGTGTAGTTGAACATTTCGCCTTGCGCGAAAACCCAGCAAACTGGAAATTGGAGGCAAGTAAACAATTATGCTTCATTGTGCTTTATTTCCAATCGGGGGAAAAGAAACATAGCAAATATACATTGCTTCATTGTGCTTTATTTCCAATCAGGGGAAAAGAAACATAGCAAATATACATTGCTTTCTTAGTTGTCTGTAACTAGGTTTATCATGCGCGCGTACCGATTTTTTCCCAGCGCGTTGACTTTATTTTAAATGAAAGAAAAATGTGAGGAAAAACTGAGAATTTTTTCACACTTTTGTGAAACAATGAACAGAGTGACAAGCAATTCGGTTAGCAGCATTTTGTCAAAGAGTACAGTAGAAATATACACAAGGAGTAGATTAATTGTAATATGGACAATCATATCAAAACTTAGTGTGGTAGTTAGTGGTGTAGATTTACTACCAAACCGACAAAAAAGTATCAAACCAAAATAAAAGAAAACCCGCCCTCCCGCACTGAGTATTTTAAAATTTTTGAAATTAAACCGGGATATCTTAAGTGGACTAATGAACCTGTTTGGAGATCAGGGTTGCACGAGATTCGTTTTCCTACCGAGCTAATACCCCCCAATTTTTTTTTCTGTTTCATGTAACTCAAATGAGATCGATTTGAATTACACGGTGTTTCCATCCTGCAGGTGAAATGCCGAGACACCACCCGATCTCCTTCAAACTGGGTAAGCCTGCATGAGGTGTTCCCTAGGGCCAAGGTAGTTGAGACGAAAACCACTATGGTCGTTGACCTCGATCAGCCTCACAACCCTTCTCACGTTGTTATGGCGGCTTTTGGCACTCCAGGACAAGGAAGCAAGAAACGGATGCAGCTGATAACGTTCTCGAAACATTTTCCGGAGGAGGGGAGGGTGGAGGTTGTCGCGCTCCTCATTGATGACACACAGAATGCGTTTGAGGTAAAACGAAGTTTTTAATGCAATGTATAACAAATACGTTAGTTAACAAGAGCCAGTTTTCATAGTTGCTAACGTGCTATGAACATGCGTACATGAAGCGCATTTAACCAATTCAAAGTTAAGTACATTTACTGCACCTTCCCAACATGCGTGACATACGTTCTGAAGCCAGAGGTAAACGGCAAACGCCCTTTAAGGAAATAGCATTGAGCTTAACACATCCTGTTATTACTGTTTTCAGCACAATTTTGTAAATATTAGGTCTGTTTCCATGGAAGGGAGCTATACCTTTATTGATAGATCTATCAACACCACGAAGGTCAAAAATTTTGTATCCCCTTACAAGGGAAGGGCAAGCCCTGGAGTATGGTACGAAACAGTCGCAGATAATGGGATTGCTGCTAAGAAAACCAAACCAATGCCAAAATTAGTCAATAAACGAGGTGATTAGCGGGAGGTTTATATTTTTGTTGCGAAGCCGCTAGCCCCTGCCTGGCTTGTGTAAACAGAACAGCTTATCCCGAAGGAATAAGGAGTTCTAATGGCTTGCCGGAGCACTATATAGTCATTTCTGTCTGTAAGTTAACACGCCCTTAATCAGAACTAACACGGGCTCTGCATCCAATTAGTTTCATAACCAGCTGAATCAAACTTAGTTATGATTCTAAAGTGTTTATCCGGATTTTTGAAGGGTTGGGTACAACCAAGAATGCATAAGCTTGCTGCCAATTCAAATAAGCACAAAAGCAATCACAAAAAATTATACTTGCGCAAACACTCATTCTGATCACGTACTGTAACACAAACAAAGAGTTAAGTGTTACAAACAACTAAAAACTCATGGAGTTTAAAAATTCAATTCAAATGAATTAATAATTGAGTGTAACTCCAAAGGGAAACTGTGCAAGGCAGGAAGCTAAGGGATATAACATGTTGGCACCCATGGCTGTCCTGTTTGTGTCAGCAGAGGACGAATATGACATCAAGCTACAGGTCAAAGATATTGAAGATGGCTGGAAAGTAGATAGGGATGAAGAGAAGGTAAATCGGTTTTCTGTCTCTAGTTTAATTCAGGTAGCTAGTGATGGTTTTAGAACATACAATCAGGTATTAATATATAAAGGAGCAAGAGTTCATCAACGTTTTTTTTCATTTCTGTCGTCCAAAAAAAAGACTAAAAGAGGTTAACGCAGTAACGCTATACTGGAAATCGGCCGAACGAACTTAAGCCCACATGTTAAAAAACACGCTATTAGTATAATTGTTTCAGACTTGTCTTGGATCCGTAATCTTGGTCATTACAAGTTCAAATGAACCGAATAGAAATTACAGAAAAGTTTCTAACAGTAATGTCATCTTTTAGGTTTTTGCTTACAAGTCAACTTTCAATTCAGCTGAGCTTGATATCGACTCCATTCAAAGCCACCGCTTCGTATTCAAGAACACTGACACTTCCAAGACGTGCTTGGGTTGTAAAATAGTGGCAACTCACACAAGGGATCAGGCAGTTGTGGATGTCCTGAAGCCATTCAAAACGGTAATTTCATCGACTTGGGTGCTAGATAAACAATTAAGCCTTGAATCTGATCTAAGATAGCTGACATGATTCATATAGGCAAGAGAAAACTCCACGCGAACGATCCAAGGGCAGCTGCTCACAATTGATTTGTTTTAAGAAAGAAAACAATGCAATTTATAATTGATAGGGAGACTTTTTTTGGTAGGGGGAAATAGAAAGAGAAGGGACTCGAGTATATACTTGTTGGTTGGCTAGGAATACATACATATAACACTTTGTTTGACTGTTGATTTCAAAAAACAGAAACAAAGATTCCTCAACATCGTTTCTACCGGGAACAGCTTTCACAGAAAGAAACTAGTGTCCAGGCTTTCCGTTGAGAAACTCGACATCTGCGCATCAGGTAAATTCAACAAATAAGAACTACGGCTTTTTAAGCTAGTTTGCTTCTTGTTTCTGTTTTTGCAAGGAACACCAAGAACAACGTGCCTTAGCTTCGTGTGGGAAATCAGCCGCGGTAATAAAACAAATATAGATGGCCGATCTGCAAGAATGATCTAATCAAAAAGCAAATGCGTCTATGCATTGCTCGAGATCGAAACTTTTGCTCAATATTGTTGCTGTTACTATAGCAACCCATACCAAGACACGCATACATTAGCTTGCGCGGATAGTTCAAATTGAGTTTTATTTTACATTTCAGGGCCGTTGTCCATAAAACTTACAGCCGCCTGGATTAGCGTAGTTCTGTTTTCCCTGAGCCTGACAGCGGCCAAAGTGACTGTACAATTCCGCCAGTTCCATCCTCGGTAGATCTGAGATGACTTCCAACAGTTTAAACCGGTAGGAGCACTGAGACTATGTGTCAAGCTTCAAACATATTATCATTAATTACTTCTGTTGATATTATTGCTATTATTGTGGTTGTTGATGTTATTTTATGCTTGATCCATGTGATTTACCCCGTAACCCCTTTTGCTAGGTTATATTCTTCTAAGGATGTTTTGAGCAATTTCCAGTATTTTTAAAGTGTCCTTATACCCCATACCCCGGATTTTCAGTTTGGTAGCGTCCAAATTTCCACGTTTAATTAATTATTTGAGCTAAGTCTTAAACGGGTAATGAGCCTTTCGATTTTGCCTTTAGCATAAAAACAAGATATAGCGTTGTACATGTAGATGACAGGCTGGTAGTCGAGTGATATTAAGCTTGCAAAATGTAATATAACCTAAACTATGTTTTTTTTTGCAGATTGAAGTACATCAAAGAAATTGCCAACCAGCTTATTCAGCAGCAAAACCCGTACAATAAGTAACCAGTTTTGGAAGATTACAAGGTGAACAGCTTAGGGGAAAATTACCACCACAATAGAGGCAAGACAAAAAAGACGGCCCAGGAAAAACTCATAACCACTGTACCCGCAAAGTACCCTCAATTTCGAAGAGACTCGAACGGTTTTTGTAGCATGCAATTGCTTGAAAGAAAAATCATTTATTCTTGCTTTTTGCCAAGCTAAAGAGCATATAACACGAAATCATTTTTTCAATTTTCGAAAAGTATACTATAAAAAGCATTGGTTTGCCAAGTTTGAGAAACATACGACGAAAGTACGCCAAGATACGGCGTGTAGAATTTCGAATTTTTCCCACTAAAAGTGCCCCATCCAAAAGACCAACATTATGACGTAACAGATCACGCGCGTCTCGCCTCAGTCCATCCGAAATCGACTTTAAACATCTGTTACTAATAGAGTCTCTATCGAAAGCTCCCACAGTTACGGGTGTTTTAAAAATTAAATCGACAAACTCTTTACTTCGTGGCACCATATTAGATGGACTAAGGCGAGACGCGCGTGACCCGTTAGTTTATTGTTTGATTTGTGTTATGATTTTCATGCGATATTCGAAAATGTTTTCCCTCAGACAAACCCTTGCAAAACTTAAAATTAAAGAACTTGCAAAACAGGCAACTCAGATAAACGAAAAGACAAAGCAATACAGTTAACAGTAACTGCCGCAAAATACGTGTGAATGCCAATTTTCGACAAAGTAAAGATACAGTTTAGGGATTACATTAACTTTTAAGTGAACAACCACTCTTGGGGGAATCATGGAACTTAGTCGTTGCAGTCTTTTCCTGCTCCAGGTTGTGAGGTTCCGAAAGAAATACCTTTCTTCTGCAGCTAGCAGGGCCCAGCTAGGCCCTAATCCAGGGTTAAATACCGTGACAACCAATACGGTTTTGTTAAGAATTAACCCTGGGTTAAAGTTAATCACATTTCAAACAACCGGCCCCAAGGAATTAAAACAATGAAGTCCTTTCAGTTCGAATACGACGTTTGGACACTAGAGGACCTGGTTAGACTTGAATCTCACTTCTTTTTCTGTTTCTTAATTTGCTTTAGTTTATAATTTGTTTGTCAACGAGAAAGAAGAAGGTTTCAAGTTGTTTCTTTTGCTTGTAACCATCTCCTTTCCTTTACTAGCCCGGCCAAATGCGAGAAATCGGTAGCCTTTCCGGTTTATCAATAAGATTAATTGAGTGTATTACACTTTCAACCAAAATAAAAATGTTGGAATTTTTTTTCCCTTCAATTTCGTTTCTAATTTATGAATTCATCAAGGGGCAATACATAACGTCTCATTTTCTGTATACTTATAATTCTCTCAAATGTTAAGAAAAAACAGCATATTCACAGAAATCCCCTATGGACAGGTTTGTTCAAATCCCCAAAATCCTCCAATTTCGGGCTTTAAGACCATCTTCACTGAAACCTGCCAAGGGCAGGTTTAATAATTCAAGTCCTCACATCCCTCAACTTTGGATTTTAGGAATACTTTCCCTGGAATCCGCTATGGACAGGTTTGTTCAAACTCCCCACGAGCTCTAACCACGGGTTTTAAGACCGTTTTTTACTGAAAGGGACCGGTTGTTCAAATCAAAGTAACCGCGTGCTCCAACCAAAGGTTTTAAAACAATTTTTTCTGGAAAGGACAGTTTTGTTTAAATCCCCAATGACTATCGTCCTTCATACTCTGATTTTAAGTCCAATTCTACTGGAATCTTTGCCCAAATGCCTCATATATTCCAACCTCGGATCAAATGACCTGCCCTATCACTGAAATCCCCTATGGTCAGGAATGTTCGAAATTCCCATACACTCTATCGGGTTCTAAAACATTCGATCCCCCTTCCCCTCCCTATCCTCCAACTTCGCATCTCTCGTTGTTGCGTACGTGATCAGCGGAACCGGGCCCAGTTTATAGTCATACTCGTAGTATCGCGATGCCAAGTTTTGTGTTTTCATTCCAAATTTGAGGGAATGTAGCCCAGTATTCTGGTAGGTTCAAATGCATACATTAATTTTAATTTAATTGTAACACTTAAGATGACTTTGTGATATCAAAGATCCATCCATGAGGTAGCTGATAGAGCCTTTGACTTTTTGTAACTGAGGCAGTTTCAAAAGTTGAGGATATTCAATTTGTTGATTTTGTTTTTTACAGCCACAAACATTATTTAGGTGCTGTTGCAAAAAATTTCAGCTCCAATTATGCATTTTAAGTGGGTAAAGACAGTGCAGCTGTAATGCATATTCATCAATAGAGGAAGACTCAGGGACGGAAAAGTGCATTTTCGAGTGGGGGGGGGGGTATAAGAATGAAAAGAATATAAGGAATATAATGGAAATTTCCCCAAAAGCGGGGGACTGTAGCCTCCTGGCATGTTCAAATGCATACATTCTTTGAATTGTAACACTTAAGATGACTTTGTGACATAGATCAATCCATGAGGTAGTTCATAGAGCCTTTGATTTTTTATAACTGACGCAGTTTCAAAAGTTGAAAATATTCAATTTATTGATTTTGTTTTTTACAGTCACAAACATTATGATTTAGGTGCTGTTGCAAAAAATTTCAATTCTAAGTTTTCATTTTAGTGCATAAGTCACCTTCTCAGCATCCCCAATATGCTACATCACACTTGTAATTTACTACCGCAATTAAACTTAATTTCAGTTCAAACATCTTATGGATCATTCTCTATAGCTAACAGTAATAAAATATACTTTGATTTTAAAACATTTCACAGAATGAATTAGTGGTTTCTTTACTCTATTTGTGATAGTTTGAAATGTGGCGCCGTCATTACTGTATAAAAATACACCCAAGGAAAGGAAAAACAAAACAACTTACACTGTAAAGTGTTTACCAAACTAAAATTTACATAATTTAACAAGTAAGTATCATTTATGTTTTCATGTCTTTAGTTAACAGATCAATGTCTACATTCACAGTTGATTCAGTGCTGTATTTAGCGAGCTCGTTTACTGGCCTGTCAACACATAAACAGACGTGTCATGGAGTTTATTGGCTAACGTGAACCCGTCAGATGCTAAGTCACAATGATGCTGTACCCTTAATGTCCAGGTATTTGAATGGAACCAACCCAGGCCTCCTGATTGGTACTTTCCAAGATGCAATATTCGATAAACTATATGTTAACGATATTTTGTCTTCGTTAACTAGGAATGATCAACTAGCTATTGATCTGGAAATACTTGAAATATGGACGGCTCTGTCCTGAGTACTAAGGCGCAAACGAATGCTGAAAAGGGTAGATTTGTACTCGGGATTACCAAGTCAACAAAAATCATGAAGAACACCGGAGGATTGTCCAACAAACGTCCTTTAATCTTGATTAAGTACTTTAGAAGTCAAGTTACAAGTTTCTAGGATCTTCAGATCTAATCCAATCCTTGTTATCGCAAGTCCGAATTACTCTATATATAGCTATTAAATGCTCCTACATATTAATAGTCCTAGCGGTTCTGGTTGAACCTGCTGTTTAGAACAGGGCTTCCTAATGCTATGTAAACTTTTGCGCCAGCTTCTTTGTGAAAAGATTGACAATAACGTTGTTCTAGACTATTCAAATAGCGTTGCTCTCCTTAAATTGCGGATACTTAATTAGATGAGGAGTGAAAAGAATATTATCTCCACTGAAACTCTGGAAATACGTATTGACACTAACTGAAAATTAATTCTTTTGAAACTTCTTAATATTTACCATTCACAGACCAGTAACTGTGTTGTCAGCGCTAAGGAATACTCTTAATGATTAACAATCTGAACTTTACTCATTTACTCGGACGTATCCTAACTTGATTGGGCTGAATTTTGAAACGTGCGATTTAACCTGTTAGAAAATATCCTAGTGACTTACACATTCTATGCCGCTTTTGTGCCTTACAAATATCTGTGTAGTTTAAAACATTTTAACGTGGACTTTTGTGTCACAACATGTATATGGAGAGTTACAAAATTTTAACTCGATAACCAGGTATGGGCTAATGTTGTCTACAACGTAACTTTGCTCGCATACATTAAAGCGTAATCTGATCGGCACAGAAAACATAAAAACCCTATTTGTGCCAAATATCTAATATATTTTGACAGAATAACGTAAGCAACCAACCCCTGTAGTTATATAAATCTGGGTAAAGAGTAAGGGCACTTACTCGCTAAAAATTTCAGTAATATAGCTCTCAAAAATGTTACATAAATGGAGACACCAATGAAAAGTACATGGTCACTCACTCTTTTCAAATCATAATCGCAACATGTAACACAACTTGCCAAATAGTCAATTTTTTGGCACCATAAAGGTCACATTGCTTCAAAAAATAAGAGTTTACCTCTTTTGTAACAAGTTTCACATCTTTTCCATCTGGACCATGTTTGATTTTTGTCACAGTTCTACAGAGAAAACTACTTTCCCGATCGCTCAAATCGATTGCTCATGTTATCTGAAATTTCTTGAGCCAACGCTACCGCTCTTCTTTAGTGAGGTAGTTCAACTACTTGGACCTAGACTTTCTAGGCCAAGAGTGACATTTCCAACAAATGCAAAGTTGTGTTTGCTATCTCTCAGCTTCATTTTTTTGTTTTTCGGTAAATTTTCAAAGGGTTTTAATTAATGATCTAGAATCCAGTTAGCAAGTATTTCATAAAGGAATATACTCCAAGGCCGTCTGCGCTGATTGCGCCTCTATACTATTCCCAAAGGCCCCCCCCG
>JAOBRD020665220.1:0-14951 GCA_027575215.2 Hydrozoanthus sils
GCACTAACGGGTCACGTGACTCGTTAGTGCAAATCGCCGACTGGAATATGGTTTGAAGTGTTGAGTGCCTCACAACCCACCGCGTTTTGCACAATGCAAATTATTTGTGCATCAATAACAGAATTCAACGGGCTCTAAAATCGTTTACTATCCGTAACTTACGAACATTTTCCCTGTTTGGGGAGTCAGGATGGCCGAGTGGTTAGCGCTCGTGCTTCCCACCTCTGGGACCCGGGATCGAATCCTGGGTTTGCATGTGGGCTAAGATTTGTCGGTCTTCTTCTAACTCCGAGGGTTTTTCTCCGGGTTCTCCGGTTTTCTTCCCTCCACAAAATCGACTTTCAAGCCGAGATCTGTGCCGTCGAGCGATTAAACATAAACCACTGGCTTGGGAGAATGGCATGGGCAACCACTCCCTGCGTAATGACGCTAAATAAAGTTAGTTTAGTTTCGTTTTGTCGACGCTCTGTGACATATTTTTGATAAATCGTACCTTTTGTTTTATTTTTTTTTCCAGTCGTGTTAACAAAGGGGATGAAATCCACCCCCCCCCCCTCCTCCCTGTATCCGCCCCTGATGAGGTTAGCAAAGACTCGAAACTAGCAAGCAAAATATCATGAAAATAAGAATGGCCAAGAATAGCTCATCGTATATGTAGGCAGTTCTGAAAGAATCGAAAGCTAAGTCAAGGCAATATTTATACTGTGTTTGCAACTATTGTGACATTTCACTGCAGGAAAGGTTTGTTTTGATTTAAAGGAGCTTGTTTTTCAGTTTAATACTAGTTCATGATATCTAGTTAATTAATACGTACAAAGTGAGTGCAAGTAGCTAGGTGGGTTAACTTATTTATTATATATCTACATTTCACATTTTATTTGCAGTTATTTTCCCTATGACGGAAACACAAACAGGTACGGAACTGTTAGCTATAAAATTATACAATAAAGGCAAAGGCTCCCGGAGAATAGTATTTCATTAAAATGAGACTCAGAGTGTAGGCAATAAGTCAGTTCGGAATTTCACAAACACAAGCGCGCGTCGATCGGAATAAAATGAATTCCAATCCCGCTTCATTGCGTTCCTTTGTTTAAGTTTCATGAATTTTACATTTTATCCCGATGTGCGCTTGTGCTTGTGAAACGTCGAACTGGCTTGTTTTATAATTCATAACTATCTTTATCATTCTCGTTACTGAATGCTTTTCTTAAATTGCAGTTATATAAGGATCTTCTTCCAAAGCTAAGTTTCTTGTCAGAAAATGTATCACTTCATTATTGTATTGTAAAGGTCTTCCAGTTATTGACTTGTTAAAAGCTGTTATATATTTGATTTTTAGTTTCTAGTTGCTCTAGCGAGGCTCGGAAGATAATGCAACGCTATGGAGCAGAAACACGACTGTTGAGATGCGGTCTTCCTATAGGCCTGCTGAGCTAAACCAAGGTAAAGCTGGTCTCTGGTCCTAACCCAATATCAACGGCCAAACCATAAAATTAACCCTAGCTGCCCTATCTGAGAACATAGTCTACTAACTGCGCTGAGGGTCCATAGGGTAATCACACAAGACTTGGCTTTTTGAGGCTCATGGTAGTACCTTTGTTTTCGCTGTTATACTCCCAGGGGGGGGAGGGAACTAAAAAATATTTACTATGTAGGGACGTGCCGCCAACCAGGGTTTGGTTTTTGAGGTCCTTGTCTTAGACAGGGTGTACAAGTTCACTCAAGCTGTCTTAAAGCTAAACAAAGCTCGCTTTTTGCACAGTTTGAAAACTCCCCTTTAGGGAAAACTAAACGAGTACACAAACTTAACGAACCATGAAATGTTAAGGGACGGACGCGGACCAGTTGATCTCGCGAAGGAGGGGGGTGGAAGAATTTGTAAAAAAAATTGCAGGGCCACCCCATGCAGACAGAAAAAAAAATTTGAATGCCAAAAACCTATGAAGAGAATAATAGTCAAAAAAATCTGTTTTTTCTGAAGCTTTACTGAAATAAAATTGCTGAGAAATCTTTCTTCCACTCCCCCCCCCCTCTCCACGAGATCGAGATGCTGCGCGGATGCCGAGGAGGAGAAAGGGAAGGAAGGGGGGGGGGTGTTGAGGGTGACATTTGCACTTGTTAGTCAGCGGTTTCTACCATTAGAGCTACATCCGCAGATACCCAACAATATCAAAGTCGCTTTGATTCATGAAGGACGCAGGCTATAGTAAAAGTTTCCTTTAATAGTTGTATGGAAATACACACCTAGCCAAGCGTTCAAAGATGATGGAAGAAGAGGAGCCACATTATGGCTACGAGCAGACGCTGGTAAGCTCGACAGTATGTTTATACTCGACCACGAACCTTCGATCATTTCTCTTGCCTCACGCGACACGTACAGTAGAACTTGTAGACTTTAAATGCAAAGGTTAACCATTTGGTACGACTCCATAGAATGTTTTCTTCCCCTTTTTACAGGTTACTTCGTTCTTGTCTCTCAAGACAGTAAAGTTTGGAGCTTGGCGCCTTTAATATATATCGCGTTTTTAATTCTTTAAGTATTATCGTTTTATTTGCACGGCGAAGAAATTATTTCAAGCTATGGTCCAATTCTGTCACGAAATTGCTTTACTTAGTTCAATTTCAAAATAATTTTTATATTGCTTTTGACAGTGTCGATATATGCTTAAGTCCTAACTTGAGTAGGTATTTAGATCTTTATTAGGTTTTTATTTAAGGCAACTTTTATTAATATCTGAAGTTATTAACTTTTTGAGACTCGGCAATGCTCATGGTGTTTTTGTACCACATTAATTTTTTATTATGTCTAAAAGAGGTCAGAAGTCGGAAGACGGAAAATGTGTCAAACGTTCGCGTACTGTGATTTGAATACAACGGTCGTGTTTAAACGTGAATGCTCTAGGTTAAAATACATTACCTACTAAAGTTGATAAACTTGCTCTTTTTATTGAAGAAATCTCTGACGTAACTTAATGTCTCAACGATACAGTACTATGTAGTGGCATTTTGCATTTTAATGTATAAAATAATTTATGTCAGTTAAGTTTGAAGATCAAAATTGATAACAAGACTAATTGTTTCCTTTAGAAACATTGATAATTATTTTTCGAAAATTATCAGTCTCAACTTTAAGTAGAGTTGTAAAAAAATGCAACAGTTTTGAAATATAATGACTGGTGCTGTCTCGGTCATTGGCTTTCTTTGATTTTTTTTTGCGAGTGACAGCAACCCCTTTAAGAACATTATAAGAGAGTAAGGAACAGCAGCTGGAGGGTGGTAGAATGGCTGACAATTTAGGACCTAGAGAAAAGTTGCGAACATTGTATATTGCATGTTTTTGGGGCAACCCAATATTTTTTATTATTTGTTAAAGATAATGATCACAGTGTTGCCAAAATGAAAAGCTAATGCAACACAACTAATTTACATTTTTGCCAAGTAAAACTGTTTTAAATATTAGTTCCATGTTTAAGCGAAAATATAAATTGATGATTGATTTCCTTTGAAGGACATTATTATTTTATATTCATGTATAAATCATACATGTATGTAATTTGTATTAGGCCCATTTCAATTGGTCACACTTTTGCCGTTTTGAATTCAGTTCTTTTAATACAGTAGAAGTTTGACAAAAGACTTTTGTGTCAGATTTTATTTTTTCGTTCCACCAGTTTTTCACCATTTTCTACTACTTTTTGACATGTTTGTCCAGGCACGGATTTAGGGGAGGGCCCAGTTGGTCGCAGCCCCCCTTTTTAGTGGAACAACCAACTTTTATCATGGGCTAATATATAATGGGAAAATGTAGAAGTACATAATTTTTACAATAACTTATTGAAAAGACGTAGATAACCTAGCTAGGAACATTTTTATTGATCTAAGAATTGAAAACATTTTTTTTTCAAATTTATTGAAATGCTATAGACAGTAATACAAGATAAGAGTACAGAAATGAAATGAAAACGCTGATCATAATATTTTTCATAAATGAATGAGAAACTGGGTCAGCTTATAAAGCCGTTCTTAATATTTGGCTCGCTATGGTGATATTTTGAAAAATCCATGTACTCTAAACGTATACTTTTTAAAATAATCATGTTGTGAGTTAGTCTTTTTTTTTCATAGGAAAGGGTGGTCTCCACCTAAAGATTTAAAAGATACTATTATTTGTATCCCTTAAATGAGTAAGACTTTGTAAAATGGGTTTTAAGTGTCAGGGACCGTGGAGCCACAGTGCTGGGTTGGGTTTAATCTGACCAATAATTTTGCTGAAGAGAACTAACAGAATTTGATAATGAAAAATTAAAATTGCCAAAATTCTGTTTGGATTGATAGAAGTTGATGCATTTCCAGTGATCTTAGAAGTTCGAACATTCAACATTTTCTAGGGGAGCATGTCCCCAGATCCCCTTAGAAAGCTCGCACCTTCAGTGCTTGTTTGGTTGCACTATATGCTAGCTTAGCCCCCATCCCCCTTCCCAAATAGGCGAGTTTCAGTCGTTATTAAGGGACAGACCAGTTGATCTCATGGGGGGGGGGGGGGATGGAAGAATTTGTAAAAAAGAAATTTACATGGCCATCCGGACAAAAAAAAATTTGCATGCCAAAATCCTACAAAGAGAATATATGAAAACTGGCAAAAAAAAATGTTTTTTCTAAAGCTGGAGTGAAAAAAAATTTGCAGAGAAATCATTCAACTGGTCCGTCCCTAATAATGAGTCGACTGTTTTTTGATTGGTAGTTTGAAAAAAGATGCCCTTGTTTAAGGCCCCGAAGGTGTTTAGATTTGAGAAGGTTTGTTTGTAAACATTTGTAAATATTTAATTTATCTGGCAGAAGCCTGAACTGTTCAAACCAGGCCTTACCATAAATTATTATTAATCATAACAGACTATAGTCTTAAGTCACCTCCATGTTGATGGAAGGGGAATGGGATGTTCATTTATGTAGTTTGTTGTAATTCATTTAAGTCTGTTGTGGGTACTTAATTAGTAGCTGTTAGTTTAAATTACTAACATGTACACACTGTTGCAAGTAAATTCAGTTAAGTACTACTCATTGTTAGTGCTCTATATATCATGAATTAATATCTATTTATTAAATTTATATATAAACTGCAATGGGATACTTACTGAGTGACAATTATATTATCCCAACTCTCACCAATGGAGATACAATTTTTATCAACACATGTATGGTGATACCAAAATTAATTTCAGCCAATAAGCTTGAAGGTTTTTTTTTTGCATGCTTATACTGTATAAAATTTGCAAATGAGGATATATCTTGTAGTTTATAAGGTTATAACGACCAGAAAATTGTACATCAGGCCACTTGGAGATACAAATTTTATCTTCTTGAGTTGAAAATTGAATCACTTTGACACATGCTGTGTTCACTCATGAGTTACAATTATTATTAATAATACCACTTGGGGATGAAATTATTCATATCTCCAAGCAGCTGACAAGTGTATAACATCTTCCATATATATATATTATAATTCTATTTACATATTAACAGAGTGCTTTGAAAATGATAACTTTAAGTTAATTTTTAAAACTTGGATAATTTAGGTTATGGATAGGAGTATTCCTTATCAAATGTTTAAAAAGTTATTGAGTTAGGTTTAGGGTTAAAAATAGTGTTAGGGTTTGGGTAAGTGTACTGTTAGACCTTAGTATGAATTATTGAAATTTTCTCTTGTAACCAATGTAATAATGTTGTTTTTGTTTACTAGATGTATGGTCGGTTTAAGACAAAAGAACTGCAACAATTTGCGAAAGACCAAGCGGCAAAACTTCGGCAAGAGCAAAAGCTTCAAAGACAAAAACAGGAGCAAGAAGACCATATTGAAAGAGATGACATCTTCCACACATACGATGAAAAACTTCCTCTTCCCCTTAGGCGTATGTAAATGTACCCAATATATATGTAAATTACAAGTAAAGAGTATATATGATGACAGAAAGTCATATATTATAATAATTAATATATACTCTGTATGTAGTTGCCTGGTTTTTGACATTCAGCTTTCAGGCTGTGACAGAAAAGTATTAAAACCTTTTCCCTCCATATTTAGATGGCTAGTCCATACCATTATGAGCCTGTTTTGTAATTTATCAATAACCAGTTTAAATATCAATAGCACATACAGTACTTAAAAGGCTTGTCTTCGTGTTATTGCACAGGTGTTTCCTGCTGGTTACTGTATACAGTTTCAATAATTTGTTCTGACAAAGAACTATATAACACATCAAACATCAGCACTTCTGTATTTCCAACTGCAAAGATTTGAAACTTAATCTCTTTAGTTAATTTCATAGTAAAATCATCTATAATTGCCTTGGTGTTTTTCAGGAGCTGTCGCCATGTCAAAGCCCTGCTGGAGCAGACTGGGCAGTGAATGGGTCTTCCTGTTAATACTGGGAATCTTTATGTCCCTCATCAGTTTTGTTGTGGATCTTTCCATTGACAAGTGTCAAACAGGTTCTATGAATAGATCTGTTGTTAATGAAAACAGCACTCATAATAATTACAAAAATATTTTAAAACCCTTTTCAAGACTAGACTATAATTTATATGAATGTACTGTACATGTTAGTTATTTTGGATCTTACATTATTCACATGTACATCTAGCCTCTGAGGAGACACTTATAGAATGTACCTGTGGAATACATATTATTTCAAATGGTAAAGCTACTTAGTAATTATGCTATTAAATTATTCACATCCAGTTGTAATTTCTAAATCCTTCAAAATTGAGCTATAGTCAGACTAAAAAAATGATATATATGTTATTTAAAAAAAACTGCTTAAATGAACACATGACTGTACATATATTATAGATATACAGTATATTAAATATACATATTCATACTAGATAACATTTAAACTGCCATTGATGTTTGTTTGTTGTTCTTATGTTTCAGTTCATATATGGCTGTATGGTTTGCCCACAAACCCATTTCTACAATATTTAGTATGGGTCACCTTTCCACTGATTCTGGTCACATTTGCTGTTGGATTCACACACTTAGTTTCTCCCCATGCAATTGGTAAGAACTTTAAAGTTCAGAGTTCAGAGAGAGAGAGAACGAGAGAGAGAATCAAAAAGTTTTGGCATGGTTGTGAATTAGATGCCTTCAGAAGGTAATGTAAACAACAAAAAATTCATTTTATGTTCATCCAATTTACTGGACAAGTAAAATACATACCAAATGATTTAAATAGTTCTAATTATTACATTATCTGCACCTCCATATTACCCACAGCAACATCTAAATACAGAAAAATTAAATTTATATTATTTATCCATTGGTAATTGCCCAAAAATTTCAGTAACGAAAATCCTACTTCCTCTATAATAAGTACTGTTTTTTAATGAAACTATTTTATACTGTCTAGATCCTTTTTAGCTTTTTTTTTAAATTAATGAGATTGAGATTTGATTTCCACTTTGCATTTATTATTTTTGGACCAGGAACTGGTCCCCAGACGCTGCTAATCCTGTTGTTGTTGTTGTTGTTGTTTAGGGGTGACGTTTCTTGAAAAAAACCCTAAGGTTCCATCAGTTCGCATCATATCGCAATAAAACTTCCACAACGACCTTAAGGGATATTCCCCTCGATTCATGGAGTTATATTTTTGATTTCTGGATTTTTAGAGAATTTACAAACAGTTTTAGATTGCGCTATACACATTGCAGTTCCGCTGTATTCAAAATTAATATGCATGTAGCCAAAGCTGACTAAAAAAACTAAAGCTCTGCCAGTTCACATCAGATCACAATAAATGCTTGCACAGTAGTAGTAAGCAGAAGTCTCTGTTGACTGACTGAATTAAACTTTTATTTATGATTGAGGGACTCTACGAGCAGTTCTTGATTGTACCGTACAACACAAATCTTTTCTTATAAATATTCATTGAGAGAAATCAAGTTAAAATATTGTTACGCACTTTCTTTTTTTCAACAATGACTAATGTGGCTACAAGTCTATATTACCAGTACTCGCCGATGCATTCAACCCAAAAAATGACTAATGTGGTTGTGATCCACTGACTTGAGCTAGTTTAGTGAATACAATTTTTAGCAGACACAATAACTGCACATGCAGTATACAGCAAATATGGCAACTGCAGAACTTTATATGTAGGACAGTCAATGAAATAAGAATTAGCATACAGTGTATGGGAGCGAGAATCAAATGTAAATTAAAAGCCATCAAATAAAATGTATGCACAAGGAAATAACCTAATTTCGAACTCAAGTAGCCTTTGTTGTTACTCATGACACAAAATAAGTAAACGAAACTGTGATTGAAAAGTAATTCTAGTTGTCCATTACACACTGTAAATATATTTTGATGTACCAGTTCCTGTTCCCACAGTACAGTCGTACTTGATAGCAATAGATCATGCACCTGGTAGTCCATCAACAGAAACAAAAAGCGATGAAAACCAACTTTAAATTTTATTTTGTTTTAGCAAAAATTACTCCAGCACCCTCCATAAAACTATTAAAAATTGTCTGGCCTAATTTACTTTCAAGAACAATGTAATTTTATATAAATTGCTGCTAGCAGTAATGATTAATTAATAATTAATTACAGTACTTAGCTAAGACTTTTATGCAAATTAATTTGAGAAAAAAACCTTTTAATAATTAAGATTTAAAACAATAACTTGAACATGTTTTGATCATTATGTACATTAAACTATTTCAAGGATCCGGCATTCCAGAGATGAAAACTATTCTAAGGGGGACAGTTTTGTCACGTTACCTCTCACTAAAGACAATGATTTCCAAAATAGTAAGTTTTGATTCACAAGGCTGGTAAGATTTCTACCTCCTTTACTCATCAATGGCAGTGTTGTTATGCACAGTAAACTAGTATTAATTGAGTTTTTTGCATACAGGTACTGTGATACAAAAAAAAAGGTTGAAAAGTTGTTTTCCTTGTTATGATATTGTTTCAAGGCAGTTACTGTCATTGTTTTTGTTTGTTTTTTTTGCAGCCAAAAAAGTGCAAGTTTTAGAGTTTCCTTGTATAACTCAATCTCAATATTTTGCAAGATAAAAATACCAAAAAAATCTAAGTCTGTAACAAAAATTTGAGAAAGAAACACAAAAAAAGAACAATGAGCGAAGTACGTAATTATTAGTCATTTCATTTTTTACGATAATCAATTGTTTGCAACAGTATACTGTAAAGATCACTGAATTCTTTCTTGCTTCAAGTACTTATCATGCTGGTTTTAAACATTTTTATTGAGCTTTAAGTGGTGTTAAACATTTCATGTTTTGATCCGTGTATAAGACGAGTGTGATTTTAGACGTGAGTTTTTGGTGTTAAAAGGACAACTTATACATGGCAATGTTATTTTTTTATGCTTTTTTATTATTATTGTGGTTGTTGTTGTCTATGTCATTGTTTATGTTTTGTTATCATCTTTGTTATTGCAGCTGTTTTTATCGATGTTACTTGCAGTTCCTGTAACTTGTTGTAGTGTTAATAGTTTTGTTGTCTGAATAGGAATCTGCACGTATTTTACGTAGGCATCACTTGTATTGTGCACACTCAGTACTTAATATCTCTGTCCTCTCAATTATAGATACAAAATAGTGTACAACTGAAAATGAATTTCTGTAGAGTCAGTCAGTTTGTCAGCTAGTGCTCAATAAAGTGCACATGAATAGTAATGTTCAGTATACTTACATTGAACACTTGTCTTTAGTCTCTCCAATAATTTTATTTCCTTTGTGTGTTGAGGATACTTGTTAAATGTTCATCTGCTCACTGCTGAGCTTAAAATCCTTTTAACTGTTTTTGCTTCTGGTATAGATTGGACTGATGACTGCCCTGGGCAGTGGTATTCCAATAGGAAAAGAGGTACATACTAATAATTATTATATACGCTTGATGTACAGTATCCTCAGGGAAACAGTAAGGTTAAATTGTTTTTCAGAGAGCAGTCTCGAGGGAAAACAAAAAACCAACTTTTTTCCCAATTAAGGAACTATACATTAAGTGCTTTGTTATATATAAATTTATATTTCACTTGAGCAAACAATTATAATATTATTATAGCAAAAACAAAAACAAGCAAAGACAGAGGGTGGGCAACAATTGCGTAATTGTATCCTGCTTGGGATACATTTTGAATTTGATAAGGGGCATGTGACCAAGAATCAACCAATCACAGTTCTCATTTTGTTGAATGTTAAAAAATGAGTCATTATTCTCTTTGCTTCTCCAGGGCCCTTTTGTTCATATTGCAAGCATGGTTGCAAGGAACCTGGGGAAATTTGTGGGTTCATTTAAAGGGATTTATACTGTGAGTAATTGTAAATAAGATTAAAATTTTTTAGATAATATTGTAGCAATGGCTGACAATTTGTAAAACTGATCTGTCAACAAACTACCATTTCAAATTTTTGTTGACATTTTTTGTTACACAAGGTATAGTCTTGCAGAATTATTTTATCCTGTTCCTACCAGTAGATCTATGAAATTAGTAAGTTCAGAATATTTTTAGGGAGCATCTTTTGAAACACTTTTTTACAATTTTAAAGTGTTTTAGGCCTGAATTGGACAACCCTAAAATAATGTTTTCATCTATGGCCTTGAAAGAGAAATACACTGGATTCATACAGGCCCAGGAAATCCTGGAAAACTCTGGAAATTTTTTCAAGCCCTGGAAATATTAGTTTTTATTAAGCCCTGGAAAATTCATAGAATTTTATTGAAAAAACTAAATTCGCCAAATGATCCTTTTTTTTTCGTTTCAAGTAACAATTGAGATTTTAGACTTATATCTTCATGTCACTATTGTATTAAGTTCAATAAGTACAAATTTTCCAAACATTAATAAATTATTAAAAAGTTGTTTAAACAGGTTATTGTAAACATTAGTGTTTCATTCTGAGTTTTAAAGAGAAAAAAAAATCAAAATTTAGCCTGCTTCGAAAACCCTGGATTTTTGAAATTCTGATGGTGTACAAACCCTGATTATACAGGAGTCTTTGGTACTGCTTGTTTCAGTGGAGTTGATATGTTGCACTGTGTTTTGTGATATGATAATTTAGTTAATAATTATGTACTATTGCTGAACTTTCTGCCTATACATACTCAGTGTAAATGTTGAACTTTTTACAGGGTGTATGAATGTAACTGTGTTTGAACACTATACAGAAAAGAAAGCGACTATACAATTTATCATTTCCACCAACACTATTTTAAATTAAAGCTTTAATATCATCCCTGACTTGAATTGCAGAATGAGTCGCACAACACAGAAATGCTAGCAGCAGCATGTGCAGTAGGTGTTTCCAGTAACTTTGGCTCTCCCATTGGAGGTGAGTTGAAAAGAGTTTACAGCACAAGTGTTAGTGAAAAACTTCTCACCAAAATAAAAGTTGCATGAAAAGATTGGCGAGTGTTGTGGCTTGCAATACTCATGGTTCACTTTAGTTTAAAATTGTGCTAGTTAAAGCATTACGCTTGGTCCCAGTGTCTTTTTTGAATTTTAATGCCTTGACTGACGTGCAATGGCTTTTGTTTTAAAGAGAAAAAAAGTTCAGTGGCTATACATTTTCCCACACTGCAGAAACAATTGTTGTCCAGTTGACAGTTTTCAACATTTTGATAAATTATACACTCCGAGTGATTTGATCTTTTGGGTTTTACTTGTCTTCTTAGACCTTTATTTTATTCTCTCTTCATCTACAGGTGTACTGTTCAGTATAGAGGTAACATCAACGTATTTTGCAGTGAGGAATTATTGGAGAGGTTTTTTCGCTGCTGTGTGTGGCGCCTTTACCTTCCGTCTTCTTGCAGTCTTTGACAAGGAGGAAGGTAAAAAGTTCTCTGGTTAGGAGCAGAGTTTTCTAATACGTAAGGGTATTAATTATATTTTAAAGAGATGATTGTTCTGACTTACCGTACTTTGAGACTTAACTTAAGATTTAGAAACGAGCTATAAACAAAACAAACAGATTGCTTGCAAACGAGAGTGTCGAAATTGTAGATTTGTGTTAGTTTTGCTGAAATAAATATAATGCTGTTAACGCCTCAGGCTCACAAGAGTCAAAAAGATAGATGACACAATCATTCTGAATCAGCAACTATGATGGGGTATGTTGGGTTAGGCACTACAGCCTTTTCTGTGAGAACAAACTTTATCAAAAACACCCAGAACACTAGTTACTGCCCACAAACACAGTAAGAGCGAGCAAAGAACAATCACCAGAAGACGATTTAGGAATGTTGTTCAATCTCATAGAGCACAGATTGAGATGTACGTGTAAGTTCATGCTAAAAATTTTTAGCGTTCTCTACATTTAGAAATATCAGGGAATAAGAACAATTTAAGAAAATTTTCTAAAGAAGTGTGTATATATAGTTGTTGTTCATGACGCTTCGGTAGATTTAACTTTACATTATTAATTGTATCATCCTTTACCTTTATGTACGGGGAAATTTGTTAAAATTATAGCATGTACGCTGTACATATAGACATGTTTTGACTCATAATATGATTTGTTCGAAAGCAGGAAGGTTGAAAAACAGCGTAGTTTAGCAAAAAAATCTTGTATCAATCAAGTACACATTACCTCCAGATGTTGATGGTGTTTTACATGTACTTCGGTGAACCCTAAAATTATCTTGGATTTTATTGTCATAAATTTGATGTAATCAAGCCTGGACATACTGGATTTATACTTGTACTGATTTATTTCCTGTTTTTTCTTGCAGAAACTATCACAGCTCTGTTTAAAACAAATTTCCGCCCTGATTTTCCGTTTGACGTCCAAGAATTTATAGCGTTTGCACTCATCGGGTATGTTACCAGACATGCAGTTCTTGCATTATTAGGAAAGTTGTTCGCGTATACAGAACTTCGTTCGTGATGATATTATGCAGAGGTAATAACGCCATTAAGCTGCTGTTTTCCATAACTTTTACAGTGTCATATGTGGGTTTGGAGGGGCTCTATTTGTTTATACCCACCGCACAGTTGTGGACATGCAGCGGACTCACCGAGACACTAGAGTGGCAGCCTTTCTAAGAAAAAGGTACAGTGAGATCTATACAGTGTCACTTTTCTTTCTGTAAGTAAAAGATTACTGTGAACGGTTTTTGCAATGTACCCACACTACATACTATGTACATATATGGGTATTGTGTTTGATAATATTGCAAAGTGCCTTTTATCATTTGCTGACTAAATGAGTTATATCACAGATGTTTTCTTTCAAAAACATTAAAGTAAGAACAGACATATGTAGGTAATCAAAATATAATTGCTCAGATGATCTAAAGTTTTCACTCTTATTTCAAAAGTAGATGTGGCAACCAAACGATAGTTTGTACACCTGTAAACAGTCAGTTAATATGACCATGTGGAGAGACACTTAGCCCCCCGGGGGTACTTTGGGGCTAAAAGGGTAGGTATGACCGTCGGAAAAGTCCTCCAAATACCCTAAAATCACAAAGGTATAAAAATTTAGCACCCTAAAACTAACTCTCAGTTTAAAAATTTCCCTAAAAATTGCCAATTGAAAATTGACTTTTTTTCCCTGGATGGCTAGCGGTTCACCGCTTAGTTCCCTCGCGTTGCGCTGAATGTGATATGCAGTAAATAAGGTGCACGCGTGATAGGAAATTCGCCAAAGGACTTTCGTCTTAACTTCTTGTTCAGTACGCACGTTTGCTGAGAACAAGACTGCAAGCAGTTTAATAGCTTCACGTTTTCCAACCCGAAAAAATACCAGGCTCTTGGTCTAACAGAATTTCCTTTAACAACCTCAAAAATACTGGACTGACAATTTTAACCCCTAAAGACAGCCCTACCGAATATAGGGAGTTCCCCCCCCCCCCAGGAACTTAGAATCTGATGCAAGCGTTTTTTTCCACAGCCGCTTCATCTATCCAGCTTTGGTTACGTTTATCATCATGACCATCACATTTCCCCAGGGGCTTGGTCAGTTCATGGCTGGTCAAGTAAGTTCTAGACATTCATTTTCACAAAATTGTTCAACACGACGGCGAGTTAGTGCACTTATCATTAACTAAAAGGTTGATTGTTTTGAATCTTTTTTGTCCAAAGTTGGCTTCTTAAGATATTCAACGGCCAAAGTTTAAAACAACCAATTTTTAATTGGTTGCAAAGTAGCTAAGTTAATTTTCAGTTCTCAATTCAAGCTTCAAACGCTCTTGGTTTTTGTGTGCACAAAAGGAACTAAGTTTTCTCCAAACCAAGATTTTTTTTTTCAATTAACAGCCATATAACAGTTCTTTCTCCAGTTTAGTCCATTCACCTGTCATAACAAGCTAAGCAGTAAATCCTCCAATTTTATTTCTGTCTTCCAGATTTAGGAATCAGCCTTAATGTAGTTTGTTCCCTGCTTTTTCATAACACATAGTTCTGGACAAGCTACTTCAAGCTTATTAACAATTCAGTTTAATTAATGTTCAAAAAAACCTTTGCTTTTCAAATTTGCCTGCATCATTGTTCTTACTCTTGTTCTTTTTCTTGTTTCCTTTTACTGGTGATAATAACATTAATGATGATGATAATAATAATATTAATAATAATAATAATGATAGTAATATTAATAACCATAATGATATTAACAATACAAGAAAAGTTTCAGTGCTTTACAACTTAAAAGAACTCACTAACTCTTAGGTGTACAGTTGTTACTTGGTGTGTATAATTAAGAGATATGTATGCTAACCTTTCAGTCCCAATTGTATTGGTAAGTTTTCCCATCTTGAGTGGTTAACCCTTTCAGTCCCAGTTGTACAAGTAAATTCTCCTAACTAGAGTGGTTAACCCTTTCAGTCCCAGTTGTATTGGTAAATTTTCCCAACTAGAGTGGTTAACTCTTTCAGTCCCAGTTGTATTGGTAAATTCTCCCAACTAGAGTGGTTAACTCTTTCA
>JAOBRD020665326.1:4054-14950 GCA_027575215.2 Hydrozoanthus sils
ATGTTTACAGGATCCACTACACCTTAGTTCATACCTTTCCCCAAGTGATGATAATTACAGCATCCGCTACACCTTGGTTCATACCTTTCTCCAAGTAATGAAAACTACAGGATCCACTACACCTTGGTTCATACCTTTCTCCAAGTAATGAAAACTACAAGATCCACTACACCTTAGTTTGTACATTACGCCTAGTGATGATAAGTACAGGATTCACTACACCTTAGTTCATACCTTACGCGTAGTGGAGATATTTCCGGGATCCACTACAACTTAGTTCGTACCTTACGCCAAGTGATCATGTTTACAGGATCAACCAGGTTACTTGCCACGCTCACGAAGTTCATCTGGATCTGTTTTACCACAGCTGCCGGGTCTTTCTTTTTTCTATGACAGTGCGCCGTCCGGTTTAAAATGTAAATAGAAATCTCTAAGTTGCGATCAGAAATTGGGCTTTGACTTGTTCGGTTCCGAACTTTAGTCGCCGCGTTCAACTTGGAAAGGACGGTACTAGTAACCTCATTATCTTGTTCGAACCCATCATCCTTAACCTGACAAATTGAAACAAACAGATAAAAGTATCGGTAAGATCCAGTTTAAACGTTTACTTTAGAATTTACCAAACGTTAACAGAACTAAAATTGGTGCCTGTAAGATCTGACGTTTTACTTCTTGGTAGTAACATTTTCTTCAAGTATAAACTGATTATGACTAAACAGTTTGTGTTTTCAGGAACATTCAATCTACAGGTTGCTAAGCCAACTAACAGGGAGAACATTTTATTCAACAATATTGGGCAAGGCTCTAAAGCAAAACATCCGATTTGATTTAGTACTTTCAAAACTTCATACTCTCGTGCTCACTTCTTATATGTCTGTCAATTTTTAGATGTGGTAAACAACTAGAACCTAACGGAATGCTCAGTAAAGTACTACTTCATATTATTAACAACTGGCGATCAAGATCTATGCTGATCAAGTTGAACATTCACTACTTACCATTTTCTCCAGCATTGAAAAAATATTGGTATCACAGTTCTGAAGGCTTACGTTCTGGCTCCATACGGCAGTTCCGTTTATGAGTAGACACTTTCTGGTCGCGTTACCTGATATTCAACATGCAATATTCAGTAAAGATTTTACATCCCTACCCAAATCAACGCAATAACTATAATGAAGCGCACCTCAAGTTGAGAGATCAGAAAATGTCTGAGATAATGACGGTAATGAAACCCTCAACCCTCTGATTACCGGTCAGATGTTCTACCCACCGAGCTGCAGAGACTCACATGGAGAGCCGAGTCACAGGTTAAGTTCTTGTCTATTCCCGCTGGACACACGTCTTGCACTGCTAGCTCTATATGCCCAATAGTCATATGCTTTACGATTCTATTCATCAAATGGTTTATGTAAAAGTTTGCAACTCGGTTATATGAAGATGAAAGAAAACCTTCTCATTTTGAATGATCATACATGAATCATCTGAGGAACAGAATCATATAGCATATGACTCTTGGGCATATCAAGAGAGTGGATGTAAGACGTATGTCCTGCGGGAAAAGACAAGAAATTAACCTGTGATTGGCTTCGCCAAGAAAAAATCTTAGCGTTTAATACCTGGCTGCACTAGATTTGATATTCGTGTTGCATGAGCTGACGAGGCCAAATTTCTTGGTGTTGGTTACTTCTAATTACTCATTTTGTGTAAACCCTGACCTCACTTTTACTTTCTTTTTGTCCTTTTACATAAAGTATTACTCAATTATATTATCTTTTTGTGCTTAACTAGTTGTAGCTCTCGCTAAGTGCCAACAAGCACAGAATACTGTTAAGTTTTGTCTTGTGAATACCACTTCATACAAGGGTAGCCATAGATCTTCAATTTCAAATTTCCCTGACTAATCTTAAAATTCCAAACTGAATGAAAAGATTTCAGTTCACTATTGGTGATTGAGTTTGTGTTTGTTTTGCTACTTTATGATCGAGTCTCTCAACAATTTTACGGCACGCTTGCTGAACGGGGAACACGCTGGTTCACCTTTTGGGCACTTTCGCTCGATTTAGAACGCGCATGTACAAGAACGAATTAAGAACACTCTACTAGAGTACTCGATTGTAGTGCACACAGCTAAAACACTACAAAAAATGTAAACAAATCTAGAACTTTTTATCCATACCAGCAGCACAAGTTTAATAATTTTGTGCATATAACTATTGCGAAGGAATTTGTTCTCATCAGTTTTGCAGTTTAAATTTCCCGCACGCCGCCATTTTGAATTGTGACATAACGTGGTTGCAGTGCTAGACCTCCTTTCGTTCATTGCTATTGTATTCATCAAGAGTGGAGACTGGCACTGCAACCAAGCTACGTCACATATCAAAATGGCGGCGCGCGTGAAATTCTAATCGTAAAACTGATCAAACTAAATTGCTTGGAATTAGTTCTACGCACAGAGTTATTACATTTTGAGCTGCAGAAATGGACACAGACTTACTAAAAGTTTTATTTGAGACCAAAAATGTTACACAGTGGAGGATTCCTTTAAGTAGTTAGTAGACAAGCAACTGGCCCCAATTTGATCAGGGCCGAGTTGCACTAAGGCCGACAAGTACTAACCAAGGGTTAACTTTTTAACCTACGTTCTTGTTTCAAACCTTAGAGAGACTGATTTGAGCTGTAGTTTTGGAATCGATAAGTTGTTCCATGGAAAATGTAAACTTTGGAAGAAAATTGCTCCTTGAATTTTGGCTTAACCCAAGGTTAAAGCTAACCAGCCTTTGAACAACCCAGCTCAGCTTGTTCCTTGTCTCTTTTTGTGAGACAAACACAAAAGCTAAAGAAACAAAATTCACCGACAAAAACACTTCACACGAATTTGAGCTCTCAGTGATGTTTGCTTCCGGTTCTTGCTTTGCCAAGTGTTTACCCGAGTAGGCAGTCCTTACCTGTTGCATTACCCGGGCAAGGCCTGATATTAGTGTTGTTCCTGGGAGTTTTGATCCACATGACACATTGGAATGTTTCCTTGGCACACTCGCGGGCTTCTCCATAAATAAGGTAGGTAAGATGATAATAATAATGGTGATGATGGAAATAAGAACATAAGTAAAAACAATAATAGTTTTAACAATAATGATATTAGTGATAATAATAGTATTAGTAATGATAATAATGATAATAATGATAGCAAAAATAATGGTAATAAATCCAAATTTGTCAAACAAAAGTGTGCTGTAACCTCACTTAAAAGCTACAAGATTCTTTCAAAAGCGATTGCAAACCAAACAATGAGAATCCTTCCGAATATAGCCAAAAGAGACCAGACGGAGTTTTTGAAGGAAGACTAATCGCGGAAAACATCGGCATAATAGATAAAATGATAGAAGTCTCGGACTCGATCAAAAAGCCCGGTTTGCTTTTTTTATCGACTTCCGCAAAGCCTTTGATACTTTACAATAGCCTTTCGTTAACAAAACATTGCAACTTTAAACAGCTTTGGTTCTTCTAAACTATTTTACAGTGAGTTTTAAGCTCTTTTGAAAACAACAATATACAAATTTTTTAAAACTACCAAACATAGAATAAGTTAATGAGTAGAAGTCACTTAAAGAGGTGATAGAATTCCAAATTTGATAGAAATATAACGTAACATGCACTATAGAATGTTTTCTTTATTAAGACACAGCTCATAGATAGGTTGATACAGTTATTAGCATGATCAAAGGGAGTATGAAAATGATAAAATAAATAGAATAGAAATAATAACTAAAACATCTTAATCGTTATTTTTTTGAATGGTCTAGGTAGCTCCTGTTCTACTGAAATACACAACACTTGGTGCGCCCTTGACACTCTTAGTGTAGCCAGTACTGAGCCATCCTTCTGTGATACTAGACCACTTCCCTTCCTCGACGAAGTTGGAAGAGTTTCTAGGAGAAGTGGTTGGTCTTGTGCCATTAACGAGAATTTCAGTTCTTGTCCAGGCAGTAGTTTGTCTTTTTTTCGCTTCTCTCTTTGAACCTGCTGTCACGATGAGACTGTTGATAAACTTGTGGAAATTTTGATTTCGTGATAAGACTTTATAAACAGTATATGTAAATCTAGTCGCAGTTATTACTGAAGATGTTCATGAAATAAACGAAAGATATTTTGTTAGCTAAAAAATGTTGTTCTATACCTTGATTGTTTTATGTAACTTAATCTTATTTAAAACAATTTTGGTTTAAATGGTGAAATAATAATGATAACAATATAACAGCAGTTCATAAACAGATTATTAGAAAGCAATGTTTTCGTTCATTTTTCTTCGGTCTACGTACGGCCTGTTATGCTGAGATTCACACTACTCGATGGGCCCCTGACATTCTTGGTGGAGGCAGTTGTGAGCCATCCTTTTGTGGTACTAGACCATTTTCCTTGCTCAACAAAATTGGAAAGGTTTCCAGGAGAACTGGTCGGCCTTCGGCCAACGACGACAACTCCAGTTCTTGATTCACCAGTAGTTGCAATTGATGTTTTTTCCTTTTCTCTCTCTGACCCTGCTGTCACGAAAAACATGTTAGTTACATCGATGAATTTATAATTGCGTGTTTAAAAAGTAATTATGATCAAAGGTAGCACTGAAATGGTAACAATAGTATTAATAATGATATGTAACGTAAGACCACCTGAAAAAGAGTCGACAGTCTTTTTAAATACTTCTATCTAAAGTATTCAAAAATAATTTAGATAAATTTCTTTTTTAAGATTAATGTTAATAATATTCATAACAACATAATAGCAGTTCCGGAACAAATTCCTAGAATGCAATGTTGTCATTCAACTTTGTTTGGTCTGGGTACCTCTTGTTCTATTGTAAAACACACTACTCGGTGGGCTCTCGACACTCTTGGTTGAGGCAGTAATGAGCCATCCTTCCGTCATACTAGATCCTTTCCCTTCCTGGACAAGTTTGGAAAAGTTTCCAGGAGAGGTGGTCGGTCTTGTGGCATTAATAAGAATTTCAGTTCTTGTCCCAGCAGTAGTTTTTCCCTTTTCCTTTTCTCTCTCTGAACCTGCTGTCACGATGAAGAGTGTTGGTGAGCGCGGTGATTTCAAAAATTTGTGCTTAAAAATTGATTATGGTAAAAAGGAATACAAAATTGATCATTTTAATAAAAATAGCGATAGTAAAAACAAAAGAGCAAAATAATTACAGATTGTTTTATGTATATTAGTCTTACTAACTATTTTTTTAAAACTGATGAATTAATAACGATAACAATATAGTAACAGTTCAGCAGGAACAGATTCCTAGAACGCAATATTTTCATTCCTTTTTGTTTGGTCTACGTACCTCCTGTTATAATGAAAAATACACTACTTGGTGGTCCCTCGACATTCTTGGTGGAGGCAGTAGTGAGCCATCTTTTTGTTGTACTAGATCCTTTCCCTTGCTCAACAGGATTGGAAAAGATTCCAGGAGAAGTGGTCGGTCTTGTGGCATTAATGAGAATTCCAGTCCTTTTCCCAACAGTAGTATGTCTTGTTTCCGTTTCTCTCTCTGAACCTGCTGTCATGATGAAGAATGTTGGTAAACTTGGTGCATTTTTGATTGCGTGCTTAAAATCGCTACTGAAGCGAGATCTTCAAACTAGTTTAAAAAATCTAAAATTGAAGTTTGACCCGTATACTTCCCGATGGGACACTTGTAACCGGTCTTAAAAATAAATTTTGCGGATAATTTACGAAGACAAAATGCCTATTTTGTTGCCAAAACTGCGAACACTTTTTAAACTCATTAGATATGTGCGATGTCACGTGGTTTGAAAGGCGGGAGATCAATCTCACTTTTCTGGTCGAGTTCATTCGATCATAACGTAGTTTGCATGGTTAATGGACCATTTTTTGAGCAAGAAACTCAGCTTGTGTAATAAATTGCCCTCGTAAGTTTTGAATTTTGTTCGCACTGAATGCACTATTTTGAAAGCTTGTTTCACGAATTTAAAATAGTCAGATGCGCACGTTTATCTATATACAGTTGAACAGTCCTATAAAAGTACCAATGATAAAATGACTTCAATAGCGCTTTAAGGTTTGTTTATGATCAAAGAGAGCACAAAAATAGTTATTAATATTAAAACTAACAAAGTAATAACTCAAATACAAATTGTAAGAGTGTTAATAAAATAATGAAACTGCTAGCATTTATTTTTCAAACAATCATGATAATAGTAATCATAATCATCATAATAAGCTCTTTTCTATTCTTTCGGAAGCAAACTGTCAAACTTATCAACCATTGACGATGAGTTATCACACTGCATATCTCAAGCAAGCGGTTCCTTTGGGAGGCTAAGACAAAAACTGTGGGACGTACGCGATGTTAAATTAGGGGCGAAAAGTAACGTTTTTAAGGCAGCGGTCCCAACCACCTCTATTGATGTGAGACTCGGACAACCCGTAGTCGTCATGTTAAACTGCTTAAACAGTTCCAGCAACGTTGTCTGCGCTTCAAAAATGGTATCCAGTTGTACGATAGGGTATCCCATTTCATTGTGTGGAATCGATGTGATGCCCTTTGCGTTGACAGTCATATTATTAAGGCACACCTAATTCCGTTTGGCTGGTCACCTTGCAAGAAAAGATGGACCAAGTGATACCTTAACTAACTCCTCTTTAAAGAGCTAGAGAATGGAAAGAGATCGGTAGGAAGGCCAAGACTCAGATACAAATACACCCTTAAATATACTTTCGAGGAATGTGGGATAAGTCCTGATGCCCGGAGGAGAATGCCCAAGATCGTACAGGTTGGCACGGTGATTGCAACGAAGGAGTGAGCACAAATCTCAGAGATGGCAAGATCAAACAGAAAGCCAAATCCATCTGCGTGGCAGCAATCCGCCTGCACGTTTCTGTAAAGTGCAACCCTTTCCTCCTCACAAAAATTTGGCTCATCTTGCTTGACGGAAGTCATCGATACGAGACTCTAACATCGTCAGTAACAACATATAGCAATTCATAAACAGATTATTAGAATCCTAAGTTTTCGTATAATTTTATTTGTTCTACGTACCTGCTGTTATACTGAAATACACACTACTTGGTGGGTCCTTGACACTCTTGGTGTAGGCAGTAATGAGCCATCCTTCTGTGGTACTAGACCATTTCCCTTCCTGGACAGAATTGGAAAAGTTTGCAGGAGAAGTGGTTGGTTTTGTGCCATTAACGAGAATTCCAGTTCTTGTCCCAGCAGTAGTTGATGTTTTTTCCACTTCTCTCTGTGGCCCTGATGTCACAAAAAAGATGTTAGTTACCTCGAGGCCATTTTAATTGCGTTCTTAAAAACTGATTATCAAAGTTAGGACTAAAATGGTGATGATAGGAACAATAATGATAGTCAACTTAAAAGCAGTTAAAAAACAGGTTTTTTTTAAATATTTTAATCTAAACTATTCAAAAACATTTTTGATATCTTTTTTTAAAAATATTATGTTAATAATGTTATGATAATGCTAATGGTATTCATAACAACAAAATAGCAGTTCAGGAACCAATTGTAAGAAGGCAACGTTTTTATTCACATTTGTTTGGTCTAGGTACCTCCTGTTCTATTGAAATAATCACTATTTAGTGGGCCTTTGACACTCTTGGTGGAGGCAGCAGTAAGCCATCCTTCTGTGGTACTAGACCTATTCCCTTCATCGACAACAATGGCAGAGATTCCTGGAAAAGTTGTTAGTCCTGTTCTATTTACGAGTATTTCAGTTCTTGTCCCAACAGAAGTTTGTCCCTTTTCCATTTCTTTCTCTGAACCAGCTGTCATGCGATGAAAAATGTTGGTAAGCACGGGAAATTCATAACTGTGTGCTTATGCACTGATTGTTATCAAAGGGAATACAAAATTGATAAAAAGATAACGATAGAAATATAAAATTAGCAATTGAACTACAGATTTTATGCAGATTAGTATAATTAACAATTTCGTTAAAAATGATGAAGTAGTAAAGAAGATAACAATATAATAGCAGTTCAATCAGGAACAGATTCCTAGAATGCATTATTTTCATTCAACTTTGTTTGGGCTACGTACCACCTGTTCTGTTGAAATACACATTACTTGGTGGGTCCTCGACAGTCTTGGTGGAGCCAGCAGGGAGCCATACTTCTGTCGTAATAGATCCTTTCCCTTTCTGGACAGAATTGGAAAAGTTTACAGGAGAAGCGGTCGGTCTTGTGGCATTAATGAGAATTTCAGTTCTTGTCCCAGCACTAGTTTGTACATTTTTTGTTTCTCTCTCAGAATCTGCTGTCATAATGAGAAAGTTGGTGCATTATTTATTGCATGGTTAAGCATTGATTATGATCAAAGAGAATACAAAGATAGTTATAAAAATAATAAAATTAAGAAAGTACTAAATCAATTACAGATTGTAAGAAAGTAACTGCAATAATGAAACTGCTAGAGTTCTTTTTTCAAATAATCATGAAAAAAGTAATCTTAAAAACACGATCTTTTCTACTCTTTTGGAAGTATACCGTTACACTCATCAACCAATGACGATAAGATATCACATTGCAAATATCAAGCAAGTGGTTCCTTCTGGAGGCTAAAACAAAGACAGACTGGGGATCGAGGCGCACGATGTCAAACTGGGGCGAAAGTTAAAGTGCATGTTCAAAGCAGCGGTCCTAACCATCCTTCTCTTCGGATGTGAAACTTGGACAACCCTTAGTCGTCATGTTTTTAGTTTTAAAACTTGTTGAGCAGTTCCAGCAATGTAGTCTGCGCTTCATATATGGTATCCAGTTGCAGGATAGGGTATCCAATCTCATAGTATGGAATCGATGTGATGTCCCTTGCGTTGACAGTCATATTATTAAGGCACACTTAATTGCGTTTTGCTGGTCACCTTGCAAAAAAGGAGGACCAAGTAATACCTTAACTAACTCCTCTTTAATGAGCTAGAGAATGGGAAGAGATCAGTAGGAAGTCCAAGACTGAGATACAAAGATACCCTTGAAGACAGTGCTCAAGGAATGTGGGATAAGTCGTGTACCCGGAGGGGACTGCTCAAGAACGCACAAGATGACGTAGTGTTTACAAAGAAGGAATGAGCACAAATCTCAGAGATGGCAAGATAAAATGGGAAATCGAATCTATCTGCGTGGCAACAATTTGTCTGCACATCTGTGCAAAGTGCAACCCTTGCTTCCTCTCAAAGCCGTGGCTCATCTCATTCGAGAGAAGTCATCGATACGAGACTTCATCATCGTCAGTAACAATATAATAGCAGTTAATTTAACAGATTATTAGAATGCTTTGTTTTCGCTCATTTTTCTTCGGTCTACGTACCTCCTGTTATGCTGAAATACACACCACTTGGAGCGCTCTTGACACTCTTGGTGTAGGCAGTAGTGAAAGGTTCTATTTTTGTACTAGACCATTTCCCTTCCTCGACAGAATTGGAAAAATTTCCAGGAAGAGTGGTCGGTATTGTGCCATTAACGAGAACTTCAGTTATTGTCCCACCAGTAGTTGATGTTTTTTCCGTTTCTCTCTGTGACCCAGCTGTCACGAAAAAGATGTTAGCTACCTCGATGCATTTTTTAATTGCATTCTTAAAAAGTGACTATGATCATAGTAGGGCTAAAATGGTAACGCTAGTAATAATGATGATGGTCATGGAAAAGCCCTTGAAAAACAGATTGTTTGCTTTTTCTTAATTGTTCAAAAATAACTTAAATAATTTTTTTTTATCAAAGATGATGTTATTAATGTTATGATAATGAAAATAATATTCATAACAACATAATAGCAGTTCAGGAACAGATTGTATACAATGCAATGTTTTCATTTAACTTTGTTTGGACTGCATACCTCTTGTTATATTGAAAAACAAGTTACTTGGTGGGCCCTTGACACGCTTGGTGGATGCGATTGGGGGCCATCCTGTGGTACTAGATCCTTTCCCTCCCTTGACAGAATTGGAAAAGTTTCCAGGAGAAGTTGTCGGTCTTGTGCTATTAATGAGAATTCCAGTTCTTGTCCCAGCAGTATTTGATGTTTTTTCTTTTTCTCTCTCTAAACCTGCTGTCATGATGAAGAATGTTGTTAAGCCTGGTGCATTGTTATTGCGTGCTTAAGAATTGATTATAATCAAAAAGAATACAAAAATATTTATAAAATAATAATGAAATTAACATAATAACAAATCAAATACAGATTGTAAGAAAACAACCATAATAATGAAAGTACTAACGTTTTTCTCATATAATCATGATAACAGTAATCATAATAACAAGATCTTTTCAACAGCTCCGAAAGCAAACTGTCAAACTCATTGAGATATCACATCAATATCTCAAGCGAGTAGTTCCTTTGGGAGGCTAAGACAAAACTGTGGGACGTGTGCGATGTCAAACTTGGGGCCAAAGTTAACATGTTCAAGGCAGCGGTCCTAATCAACCTTCCGTATGGATGTGAACCTTGGACAACCCATAGTTGTCATGTTTAGCAACGTTGTCTGCGCTTCATATATCAGGTATCCAGTTGCATGATAGGGTATGCAATCTCATAGTACTGCATCGATGTGATGCCCCTAGCGTGGACAGTTATATTGTTAAGGCACAACTAACTCCTTTGGACCGGTCGCCTTGCAAGATTGGAGGACCATAAGTTATCTTAACTAATTTCTCTTTAAAGAGCTAGAGAATGGGAAGAGATCGGTAGGAAGGCCAAGACTGAGATACAAAGATACCCTTGAATACAGTTTTAAGGAATGTGGGCTAGGTTCTGATGCCCCGAGGAGATTGCTTAAGAACGCACAAGGTTGCGTGGTAGTTAAATGAAGGAGTGAGCACAAATCTTAGTGATAGCAAGACCAAACGGAAAGCCGAATCCGCCTGCATGGCAAT
>JAOBRD020665433.1:0-14950 GCA_027575215.2 Hydrozoanthus sils
AACAGCTGTCTGGCACTGCAAAATCTGGCTTTGTCCGATCTTCTAATCGCATCTTTTCACTGACATGTTTAATATCTAGCAGTATTCAGCCTTGCACATATATTTTTTCCGTTGGAAGTACTTCATTTGGCTCCAACGAAGGGCTCACACTCAAAACGTCGGCAAAAAGTTTTTAGAATATTAATGATCAATTTTCTAAGTTGATCATTCTAAATTTTAAAAGATTGAGAGGATTTTACCATTGTTAAAAACAACAGCTAAAAATTAAAACTACCCAGACCAAAAAATAGCCACGATAACCCTTTCAGTCCCAGCTGTATTTTTCATGGAAAAGAAAAAAAAGTTGGGAAAAATTTTACTTTCATGTTCTATAGTTTGCCTTTGTTTGAATCATTTTTCTCGATACCAAAAATAATAAAATAAAAATAATAATAATAATAACAATAATAAGACAGATATTTGCTTTACAGCTCTAGCAGTCCTGATCTTGTTAATAACTTCTACTGTACAAGCCATGCGGTTATATCTGAACATACTAGGCTTACTGGTATTTCCGGTACGTAATTTATCTCTTACGGTATTTAATCGTGATAAACAGGGTCTATCACCCACATTATGCCGTATATTATATAAGGAAATTTAGATGTTCATAACTGGCTGAAAGGGTTAGTTTCTTTTATAGTATCAAACTCCTGTTACACTCCATTAATCATTTAGGTTTACAATTCAAGACCATCTCAATGTATACCAAAACTACTTTGAAAGTTCCACAGAACAATGGGATGTCGTTTTAAATAATGGGTATAATAAAATTTAAATAAGATTTTTTTACCTTTCTTTTACGTGATGTCTTAGGGAACTTCTAGTGCTTGAAGTGCATGCAAATTTTCTAAACCAGCAAATGTATCGTATATAATCGTACAACTCTAGCCCTATCACACAAACTCAAAAATTAAAATGTCATTGTAAAAGCTTTTAAAAGTGCTCTCAGACCTTCTCATCGTGACCGTTATAAGCTGCGAACTTAACAAAATCGATCGTTGTCGCATAAAAAGTGAATGTTTAGCTATAAAAGAGCAGTATCTGTAAAATCTGTCCAAAAATCGTTAGCAAGAAGTAAGAACCCTGAATAAACATTTCCGAGATTGACGTGGGATAAGACACATCTCAGTCCGAAGACAAAAACCCCAAAACGAGTTAAATCAGACCAGTGCTTCATCGTTGGCTTTCAGGACAGAATGTGCACCACGAAAAAAAGTTTTTCTCCATATTAAGAAAAAGAATCAAAAGATCGCATTTCGACTTTTGCGATTATGAAAAAGGTTACGAAATATTTGTCTGTAGCTTGCTTAACGCTGCTCCGCTTCAAGAAGACTGTTTCGCATACAAGAACAGATAAGGAGAAAGAAACCTAAAGGGAATCGTTCATTATCCGGCATTCATATGCATTCCATACACATTTTGCATGCATGAGTAGTTTTAGTGAGTCACGTGAAGGTCCCAACTATCTCGTCAGTTTAGTTCGGTGGTCGCTGCCATTCCAGTTCAGCAGTTCAGAATTCTGGGGAGTCATCGAGGTTTTCTTCCTTTTGCTCTTCAAGTGCTAAATCATCAGAAACAAGTTGCACTTGTACTGAGTCATCATCGGGCATAAACGAAACAAACTTCTCTTCAGATATACCAACCATGTCACTTCCGCTATCCGAGTTGCCCTCCTCTTTGTTTATCTTTTCAACAAGCTCTGCGATTTCAGCGTCAATTTCATCATCTAGCAAGAAAAAAACAGACATACCTATAAATATTTGAAGGTTTATTGAGTGAGTTTAACCTCTAATTCACAATAGGTTATATAAACACAACGTTATATAACAAAATAAGGGGCACTTTAATGTTGCTCCTTTTTCATATTGGTTTCTCATGAAAAGCGCATTAAAACAACCATTCAGTTCATATCATCATATACATGCCTGGTAATCATTTTACCGAAATTTGAAGGATGGAAAGCTGAGCGAATCTTAGCGGGAAAGAAAGTCACACAAATGTTCAACATTCGACTAGGCGGGGATTTGAGCCCAAGACCCGGCTTTGGGTTGGAAGGTAGTAATTTTACCTTTGTACCTTAATAAAGAACAAAGTTTTTTTTGCGAAAAAAAATGAATAATTCATTATCTCAACGATTCAACGATCCCTACTAGTGCACTCGCTCCAATTAAACTGCAGAAAACTCAAATATATCGTTGGTAATATATCGTGCTTTGGTGTTTACATTTTTCTGCCAAGGCCAAGGAGTAAAGAAAGACTAAGCTGATAACTTAACTAATAATCTAAACTAAGTAAAAATCATAAAGTACACTCAGTCTTTTATAAAATTTTACTGAATTTCTGAAGGTAACTTGGTGTAATTCTTTGCCAGAATCCGGCAATTACTGAAAAGTTATATTGTTGTCAATCATTCGCACATACAAAATGCTCTCAATTTTTTCCATCAGTGCCGCGCGTAGTAACTTAACGTAAATGGAGAGATAATATTGAATATGGCACTACTGAGATAATTAGACGAATATGAAGCTATAGAATTATAGTTAACGGTTTAGTTTTACTGAATAGTCCCAAAAAGCAACTGTTTAACGGCTTCTAAAATTTTAAGTGTCTTGCTAGTTTCTGAGGCAGCATAAAAGCTACTTCTTCTCACGACGCCTGGACGTTTTTAAAGGTCTTATGTGGTTACATGCTCGATCTAAACCTCTTACCCTGATTTGTTGTCTCTTCCTCGTCACTGTCAAACATTTTTTTGGTTTTTTTTTTAAACTTTTGTTTTTTGAGAACGACTTTGCTGCCTTCATCATCCATTTCTACACGTTTCTTCTTGTACTCTTCAAATACAGCACTGACTTGTTCTTTACCAGTTTTGAAAGTGTGCTTGTTCTTATTCTTTTTCATTTTGTGATCATTATTTTCGTTAGGATGTTCCTCTCGTGTAGGGCAAACAAATCGAGGCTTCACCAGCTTAGGCATTTTCTTTGGGGCTTTTTGATTATTTGTTTTTGGCGGAGGATTGAAGAACGGTTTGATCAGTTTTGGCATTGGCTTCACTGGTACATCTGATTTGTTTGGTTCCCCTGTAGAGCATATTTCCGATTCTTTAGCTTTTGTGGGTGAGCTTTTAGACAGTCTAGAAACTTCAACTGGATCTTTTTCTTGTTCTTCTTTTCTAGTTGCTTTGTCTTTAAAAGTGTTTTTAGTCATTTCTTCCGTGATTTTTAGTGGTTTTGTTAATGTTTTATTCTTTTTGCGTTCTTTCTTATTAGCTCCTTCACCTTTAGCTTCTATGGTGACAGAATGCTGCTTTATTGGTTTGGGGGGCTTCTCCTTTAGGATATCAGTGACTCGTTTAATCATAGTTGAAGCGTGCTTTTTATCACTCTCCTCACTTTCTCCCATAGTGGACAGGGCTGTTGCATTAGCATTTTCTTTGACTGGAATGGAGGAGATATCTTTTGTACTTACACGCTCTTTTTTTCCTTCGACTTTCTTTTTGCTTTTTCCCTTCATTGTTGGCAAACTCAGCTTTGTCTTCAATTTAGCAATGTTTTCTTCCGAGTCATTAGTATCTCTTTCTGTCTTCATTTTATTATCATTATCTGGAATAAAGGATTGAAGAAAATATGTCAGTAAATCTATTCCGTTGATTTGGGCGCGCGAACGGACAAGATGAAGGGAATCCTGCAACCTGATTGGTTCCGTGAGCGGGCGGAATTTTCGGTCTTGCCCGCTGTGAATCTGCATGAATTTACGTCTTTTTTAAAAAAAAACTTGAATGACACAAAAATACGGGAAAAATAAAAACGTTTCTGGTTTTTGCGTTCTTTCTTCCTAGCCCATTGGTCTTTATACAAGACCTCGATCTGGCACGGTTTTTCTCAGTACGGGCAAATATAGCAGAATTCCGAAAGCAACGGCCCGGGTTACTTTCGAATTTGCGCACAAAAGGTCCATTCCGTTGCAATATATTCCTACAATGTAACGTATAACCAGATGAAAAAGCACGATCATGGTGTTAAACTATACAATACATTGTGACTCTTTGCTGAAGAAAACAAAAATTTTAAAATGTCGCTACTTTCGGGTAGCCGTTACTTTTGGGCTTTAATTAAGGGCAAAAACTAACGTTATTTCCGGGTGGCCGTTACCTTTTTTTGGGGGGGAGGGGGTGAGGATGGGGGCGTTACTTTCGGAATTTTTCGGTACCTAACATATAAACGTATATTGTGTAAACAGAGTTGTTTGAGTTGTACAGAAATACGCAATTATTATGTTCCAAATGAAACTTCTCATACAGCCTGGCGCATCGGCACATAAATACACACCATAGATTAGATGGACACTGATGGGACAGATATAGTTTATGCATGGATAAGATTAAAATTTTCCAGCAAGCTAGTGTAAAACAAAAGTATAAATAAACACGGCAGAAATACACCAAACACAATATCACAATAGTAAAATACCTTGGGTTTTGACCTTATCCCCTTTAACATCATTTTCATTAGGGTTGTTGGCATCTGGAGAAGGCAATCCTTCAAGTTCAACTCTGTTTTCTGCGTTCTTCTTTCTTATAGCAGACTTCTCACAGCCTTTTTCTTCGGCAAGCACTTTCTTCTTTTTTGAAGCAGCTTTTCTTTCTACTTTATTTTGTGTTTTGGATAATTTTGGTCTTCCAGCCACTTTATATTTCTTCGTTGATGACTGAAGTTTTCCTTTTGTTGGCGTTTTGTTGCACTCTTTACTACTGCAGCTGTTTTCACTGCTCGATGTGAACTCTTGACTATTTCCTTAAAGAGAATAAAAAAGAATGTTACAAAACAGTACTGATGACTCCGAGTCGCGCTTTAAACAGGTTCTAGTGGCAAAAACAAACTCTATAAATGGGGCATTGTGTAAAACTATAAACTATCTGCAATTTCGATCGAGAGGAATCTAAAATCTAAAACGTCTTCAAGTTAGACGATAAATTTAACACGGTATCGTCGACACAGGAATGAAACACTGCACGATTGCATCTAACTATTTTCTTACAAGATTAAGAACCTTCAGAATCTTTGTGTTAACAATCAGGAAAAAATTGAAACAAATTTCAACCATTTTGGACGTTAGGTGACGTCACTCAATGAATTCAACCAGTCTTTTGTAAATACCCGGAGGCTTTCATTCAGTTTTAGTTTTATGTAGAGGTTTGCAGCATGGTTATAAAGATGGGAAGAAAGCGCTCCTCGAGTTGATACAAGACGTCTGTCCAACGGGAACAGACTAGAACTTAACCATAATTTTATGTGACTCTTAATTCTTCCTATGCGAGTCTCTCTGAGAATCTGAAGGTAATCAGGGGGTTGTGGGCTTGTTTCCCGTCAGTGACTCGTACTCAACTTTTGAGGAACACTCTCTTCCCACTTTCTTTTTTAGTGTTAAAAAGGCAAAGAGCGAGGGCCTGATTTCGAGCCTGAGGTTGGTTGACTCACATCACGACCGTAACTAAAATCCAAGATGGTCGAATTCGAAGACTATATAATATATTTTTCTGGTACATGTAACACACTAGCTTGATTATGTCTGACTAAATTCTCACCTGAGACTGATTCAGATTCGCCACCATCTACCTCTGTACAGTTACTTTCTGGGCTGCCAATAGGTCCCTTGTAACGCTTTTCAAAGCCATAGCGATCTAGTCTGTCCTGTTTTGATGTATAGTAAAATGATGTCTATTAATCAGGAAAGTTTAGTTTGTTAGTTATTATAAAAGTTTCAGGGCTCGAAATTAGAATTTTTCAAGTAGCCAGCTGGCTACCAGAGGCAAAAGCGCAAGTTTGAGTTGCCATAAGAAAACAGAAAAGCTTCAATTGTTCATCACATTGTTTATCCTTTTATTAGAAGTAATAACTCTTGCTAATCAGCCACAATTAGGTTTCAAACAATCTTGTAGTAAGCCAGCCAGCTACTAGTTCTAAAATCTAGTAGCCAGCGTTTAAATTTTGGTCATATTGGATATCTATATAGGATTATAGGTGGCAAATTCGAACCGACTGAGTTAGGAGGTTTTCGAAGTAAGACCTTGACGCAAAAGTATACTATATATGTTCAGTTCTAAGGGTGCCGGGTAAGTTAGATAAACTTTTATACTGAGTAATTTCTAAGACGCTTAACCTGAAGTCAGAGCATGAGCATCTCTTGCGGTAAATGTTGTTATGTACGCAATCGAGAAATAAAAGAAAATATAAACTTTAGGTTTTCCTTTGTTGCTGGTTATTTCTCGATTAACTAAGTGCTGGTTCCTGAAGGGCCACGCAAATCATCTAGCCTGTGAACAGGCTCAGGCTTCGACGAAAAAAGTCGGGGAAGGGGACTCTTTCGTTGAAAAGCCTGTTCACAGGCTAAAACCATCCTATAGTTACAGTTATTAGTTGATTACCCCGTAATGCACCATGTAATAATCTATTCATCTGAATATTTTTAAAGATCCGTAACATAATCAAAATCAAATACCGCGATAACTCCATAGCACCTCCGGCTCGCTTTGTACAATAACACTAGTTGTATCATGTATATGCGACATCGAATGAGTCCTTTTCACTAAAAATGGGGAATAACCCGAGTTTCACCGATCTAATTCTACGGCATCATCACGAGCCCCACTCAAAGGAAAGAAAAAAATTGTCTAACCTCGTTGGGATCAGTTCAGTAGACCCTCGACCTACGAAACGGATCTACGTCACTGCTACCAACTGATCTACGGGATGACGTGGGAGTTTGGTCGATCATCAACATGGGACTTAATTGTTCTATTTGTTCTTATAAATTTAAAATAGTGTAACATGCATTTCATTAGCAAAACATTTTCGGTCAAATTTAACATCACTTGTATCACTCTTTTAACAATCTGCAAGAATCAAACTCGATATACAATCTCTGCGACCCACGATAGTTGCAAAACCGTCATAAATCCTAATGGCACTGCCATCTTCACACAACAGTTTCTGAGCACTTTTTAAGTCTGTAATAATGATAAATCTCAAAAAGGTATTATGTTCATTCATTCCTATCAAAAACTAAGCTAAAGCACGAACATGATTGTTAGTTAGACTGAAGCACCGCGTGAGCCAAATCCCATATAAAAAGACGAAACGTTAATTGAGCCTTTCCAACATATACGTGACGAACAGCAGCTCCTTATAGTAATTCTGTTGTTAGTAATGTCGTTTAATCGTTATCGTCTCAGCTTACAGTTTGTCATTTTGATTATAATGCGAACCAGTTGTAGATGCTCCCTCACAAGCTTACCACCCTCAGTGTGTGTTTCCGTTTAGTTGAGCTCTCTTTATACGGTTTGTCAGTAACTCGCACAGAATTCGTCCTCGACCTCGTAATCTTCTCCCGTATTATGTATGCTCTTAAATAAAGGTCATAGTAAACGATCATTACTTTGTGATGTGTTCATATTCAGAGCAGGGCGAAAGGCGAATTAGCTGGGGATTTATCGGGGTTTTAAGAAGGTTTTCAACCGGATCGGGCTGCGGGGGAGCGATATGGCCCCTTTTGTAAATTACTAATTATCAGCTTTTTTTAAGACTTTGTTTCCTGCTGTATATACAATCTCTAATTGTTGTATTAAACCTCATCCAGCCTTTTTGACATTCAAATTCTATTGTTTCAAACGATTACGATCTTTTCATCTAAAGTTCGCAGGTATGATCGCACACAATTTTGCACTGTCCGGCATAAAAAGGATAATTTGTTTTAAAACTGAAGTAATATACCATAAATCCTATTCAAAAATTCAGCCGGGAATTAATACGATTTTGTAAAATGCTTTGCTTTTCAGAGTGCTAACAAAGAAGCTTATCAAGCGGGGGAGGAGGGTGGGTTTTTGCAACCTTACATTGCCAATAGATGAGTGTTTGTACGTGAGGATTTTATCCGGTACTTTGATTGCATGTTTCTGTAGAGCTGTTTAACAGTTACTTAAACATCCCACTTTACGGGATTACTATATGTTTTGCTCATTACTTGAATGTTACCCACATTAAAAACAATAGATGGAACAAAAATGAGGCTGTCAACAGAGAATGCAGCTTTAATTTGTATTAAAGTTGCACAAATATCAGACGAATGAAATGAACACACACTTAAGTGAACTGATCTACGGTCGAGAAGAGGGCAGTTGTTATTTAAGGTCGTGCTAACATAAAGGACGTACAAACCCACCAATTACACAAGTATAAACTGTTTATGTTTACTACATCACATCTTACGGGGACCAAAAAACTAAAATCATGCGAACCGAAATTATTTTTCATGATGCAATCGTGTAAAGTGCGAGTACCAGTTTAGTTTCAGTTGTTCAAAGCGTGATTGAGTAGTTCTACGCATAGTTCTTGGGTGCGTTGTACAAAAAACAACACGTCTAAAAGGCTCACGCCTTACGGGGGAGAACACTAAAAGTGTAACGTTTACAATCCGATGTGTATTATTTCACATTCCTAAAGTAGGACCTCATATACTTAAAAATCGGAGATGAACCGGCGCTCTAAAGGGCAGGATATTACGGCTCTCAGCACCCAGGTCCTAATATAGAAGCAAAACAGTAACCGGTACGTCGATACGTGACACAAAAAAAATGCCATAGTTGTTTTGATCTCTAATTGAAGAAAGTATCTATACACGATCATATGTCTCATAAGTGTGGCGTGTGCATAGGAAATGAAGCAACAAGATAAAGCAACAAAAAAGAAGCAATTATTTTGAGTACAAACAGTTTTCTATATGCCAGATCCTTGCTGTTTTACAAACTTGCAGTTGTTCATGTCTCAAAGCTTCAGGTTTTATTGGGGTTTTCAATTCGCATAGTAACTGAGAGCGCCAACACATGACGGACAGATATTGAGCCTTTTCACCTGATTTCTTAGTGCTCAAAACCGAAGCCCCTTTCTTGGTAAAAAAAGAACAGCTGGAGGCTGTAAGACCGCCCTTCCTCACAACCCTGGGTCTCAGGAAGAAAAGCCCACAACGTACTAGAAACACTAATATGAAACGCTTTGAGCGTAAACTTAGGTGAAAAGGTCATACAAACCCAACTCGAGTGCTCGAGTACCTTCTGGGCATCTTCCCTCGTTTCTAAGCGGACAGCTGTTTCTACCAATCAGCAACGAGCCTCAAAGGAATGATAGGGTATAAATTCACTAGCAGTAACCGTCGAAAAGCAATCACAAGGAGCCTCGGATATACTTCGAAAGTGGAAAATCTTCAAAATGAATCTCTGCAAGACTGTGGCCATCGTTTCCTTCCTGTGTCTTGTGCAGTTCACTGTCTCGAAATCTCCTGGCCCTAACGGGAAGAAGTCCAAGTCTCGAGCGCTACTCACTGGTCAAGGTAAGAAAAACTTTAAACTTAAAGAAGTATTTTTTTTCTTGCTACGAAAATGAAAATATGGCACAACGTCGTAGATGACAATATTCTTGAAGTTGGTTGCGTTAACAATCAAGCAAAGTTATTTCTTCATAATAGAGCTCTTGCTTGCGACTGTGTTTAAGTCAATAGACGTCGTCTGTTGATGATGTTCAAATACTGTTTATTAGAAATAAAAAGGACGAAAAGTTTTGTAGATACTTAATAATTGAAGGTGCTATAATCATCCACTCTATTATTCGTTTTTACATTTAACATACAACGAAATTTGGTGAAAATACAGTTTTAAAAAAAAGAGTTTTCGGTTTGGCGCTTCTTTAACGGTATACTTTGTAAACGGTTGGTTAGAGTGGCAGTGAAACTGAAGCAAAGGATTAAAAAATGATTAGCACAATAATTGAACAAATGAGTATCAACATAGCATATGCTCAAAGGCTTTGAGCAAAAACGAAAATAAACTCTAGTTTTTTGTTTCGTCAGCTTACTGCATTCTATTTTGTTCTCTAAAACAGCGATTCCTTTTCTTAAATAAAACCTTTATTAACTCTTAAGCTTAATTGATCGTGACCAAGTTTTTGAAACAAACCGGTATGTGTATCAGTGTTAAAATTCAGACAAATTTTTCATAACTCAAACAATTGCCGGAGTTTGCCGAAGTACTGATATATGTAGTTTGTGAAAACGAATATTGACAATTATGTAATGCAAATTGCACACTTGCGTTTTCTTGTTCCTTTGTGCGCTTTTCGGCCTGCAATGATTCTGGATCTCTAAACAATATCTTGAGTCATAAAAACTCCCTGTTATACATGAACGGCTGCAAAATAAAGAGCGCTAAAACCAACATAAACATATAGATCAATCGGTGAATTAAATTAATGGTCATATTTTTCTGGCCAAGTGATTATCTTAAAAGTGCAACGGTACGAAACCGGATTTCAGTCATGGTAGTTTGCTTGATTGGCGATTTGAGACAAAGGTTTCTTTGTTTTATGTCTCAATTGAGTTTGGATTTCAAGAGGTTTGTTTACAAACAATACGCTGGCTGAAAACCGCCCATTGCTAGACCGCTGAATTTGCACAACTAATATAAAATGTAGATACGGCTGGGCTTTGTTTGTTTCTGGTTCAAGGTTGGCACTTTCTTAATCACTTCATACTTCAAGACGTTCAGTGCACGACTTTTCGAAATACACCAAACTTTCACGGTATAAGCAATTCCAAAAATCAAAAGTCAAACAAGCGCTTTTAAGATACTTTCTTCAAACGAACATTCTAAATAAGTTATAGTTGGCTTATTTGAGGTAATATTTTCAAAATTCATGAATCATCAAAAGCGTTTTGTGATTGACAGCACGGTATCTTTTATTATATTAGACCTTTATCACGCTAGCATGGCATAAAAATATGCGTTTTATCGGGAAAACGAATCCAGAGTCAGTCTCAGAATATTAATATTAGTAAAGCTTCAAAGTCTCATTAAGATTGGCCCCAATTTGACGGAGATTTGAAACTGGATAATTTTCTAATGAAAAGTAAGGTGATGCCCGTCTAGCCTCGTTTCCATGTTTCCCTATACATTTCTCTGTAATGATAAGGGCAGAAGACCAAGTTTCAAAACTTCATACCTGCATTAGTTTTTGGGAAATGTTTACGAATTTTTTACAGTTTTGCTAAGACGAATGCGCTGAATTTGGCGATGGCCACAGTTTCTTTATATGTGTAATAAATTTTTGCGTGAAAAGGGTCTATTGTTTAAAATATGAGAAAGTTTCGGAAACAATCTAAGTGTCTGTAGAGCAAGCCACCTAACAGGTTGCACGATCTAAACAATCCTGCGTTTCGTAATTATCGATTATAGTTTTATCAAGTTCTCAGATCGCACCGGTCAACGTGTTAGTAAGGTTTCAGTTGTCTAGGTACTCAGAAAATAAGGCTCAATCAACGCTAACGGGGCGATTTTCTATACATTCTGTTAGATTACCAGCCGGGGCAGGCAGACCCCAAGTTTCGACGTCCAGCTCTGCATAAGCTTGTTCCACCGGGATCCGAAGTGCGTGTTACATGCAAACTCGGTCGGCAGCGCGGGAACAAGTTTCTAGGATGGTACAAACCTAACGGTCGCAGGGTGAACGGCGTTTTACGTTGGTTCCATCGGTTATATTACAGCGTCAAAATTAGGAGAGGAGGCATTCAGGCGGTTCTCATTATTCAAAATGTAGATGCAAGTGATGGTGGAAGATATGTGTGTCGCGGTACGCGCGTTGCTAGCAGCTTTACGCTGTTTGTTGCAAGTGAGTATTTCAAATACTCTCTAGTGTTCTTCTAATAAATAGTCTACCCCGAGTAAACTGAGGAGATATTAGCTTTATCAGCATCGTTGTGCGCGCAGGTCTTACATGTAACTTGCGTCGCAGCCAGTCTAAACCTTTGGCTGAGACTCCTTACACAATCAGGTACATACTGGCATATACTGAAATTGACACGTCAGCCGTCTGCCCCGGAGGCTAATATATCTTACAAGCTAAGTTACCAGATAATCACTTTATATCCAGATAGGAACAACTTTTATATTTACTTTTGAAAAAATAAAACCTTAATAAAAATATGTTAATTGCTAGCTCAACTTGTAAGCGTTTTGCTCCCAGTTACAATAAGCTTTAGATTACTGTACACGAATTTCAAAAAGAGAAATGGGTTCTAAGTGCAAAACTTAGCTGCATGCCTTACTGAAAATGAAGTTCTTCAACGTGCGATTGATGTTGCAGCAAATCAACTTAACCCCCCTGCTAATCAAAACATCGGAAACGTCGGAGGTAACGGGGCAATACAACTTGGAGCGAAAGGGTTTCCACAACCAGGTATTGCTTCTTTTATTAGAATTAGGTTTTGGTACATACACCAGGTATACGACTATATTAATAGTGTTAGGTTAGTTTTATTATCCACACCCGGCAGTGCTAGATTGTGTAGAAGCTGACAAACTTTAACCCTGGGTAATTCAAAACTCAAGCATGTAGTAAAATTTCTTCCCTAAGGGAGGGGTTTATGGTTCTTATAAAACACTGTTTAGATTTACACGGAAAAACTTATCAACCCCAAAACTATAGCTCAAATCAGTCGCAGTAAATAAATGTTGGAAACAAGAACTACGTATAGGTTGAAAGTTTAACCTTGGTTTAGTGCTAATCGGCCTAGTTGAACAACCGAGCCCAGTTATTATATTAGTGGCATTAGATTTAGTTTTAGTATAGTTTAGCCCCGGATATGTTACTGTAGTTACGTTTGAGTTGAAACGCCGGAATTAAAAGTGCGTATATGTATGTATTTAGGTTACTTGTGGAAGAAGAATTTCCAAACGTTGGATTTGAAGAGCGGTCGCTATTCGCTTGCAAAAGATGGGTCTCTGACCATTACTAACCTACAACTCTCTGACACTGGGACCTACATGTGCAAAATTTATCAAATGTTTGGAAAGACAAAAACTGTCACAATACATGTGACTGTAAAACCAGCTGGTAAGTTCTTATCCGATATAGCGTCTTATATTAAATATAGCGAAAGATAATCATGAAGAGTTAAGCCTAGTTCACACTTGTGAGATAAGCGCAAGCATAAGTGCAAGCACAAGCACAGGAAAATCCAAGTGTTAACATGCATGAAATAAGAACAAGAACAAGCACAAGAAAAAGAAACATTTTCCTTTCTTTTGTGCTTATGCTTATGCTTATGTCGTTTGCTTCGCCAGTGTGAACTGCGTCCGTAAAACAAGCATAAGCATGTCGTAACCAGTCCCCTTTGCGCATGCGTATTTTTTATTTTCTTGTGCTTGTTTCACGTGTGTGAACATCGGTTCCTTATGCTTGTGCATGTGCTTGTGCTTATCTCACAAGTGTGAACCAGGCTTTTGTCAAGAACGGGATGTCAATATAAAAGATAACGGGAAACTTAAATCGCCTAGTTAAAATATTTCTTACACCAATCAGCCGGAGTATTTATCATTTTATTAAACTTTCTCATTGTTGTTTTCTGGCTATTTTAGAAATTCCAAAGGAGTACCCAGAGGAGGAAAATTGTAAGTCTGCTAACCTTTTTTTTGTACCCAGCATTCTCTGTGACTACAACACTCTAACAATCCGAGTTCTTCGATCTATACAATGGCTTTGTTAAAGTCTTCATAAAAGTTAGAAAGCTTAAGCTCTTTCTCTTTCCGTTCTAGCCGGTGACAGTTTTATAGAAGGAGATATTTATGTGGACAGTCATACACAGACGGTAATGGAGGGCCTGCTTGGAAGAGATGCACTCTCTAATCCCATTCAGCGTTGGCCAAACGGCATTGTACCATACAAGTTTGCTAGTAATGTCGGTAAGGAATTTCTTTAAATGAATTAATAAAGAGATGAAGGAAAGAAAAAATCAAGAATAAAATGAAAGAGTAAAGTGAATGAATAAATAAATGAATAAATGAAGACTTCTTTAGATACTTTAGATACAAGGATCGTCAGAACAAACTGAAGCACAAAGTTGACACCGGATCAAAAGCAATCAGGATCAGCGGTGAAAGCTACAAAATAAAATGTTTGAAGCAAGGCTGATCGAACGGCTTAAAAGGTTGTTTAATTTATTGCCATAATTTTTGTTTCGGCAGGACGAACCTTAATCAGGGGCTGGGAGAACTAAGAGCTAAGAATGAATAAATGATTAAGATGGGCGGATGGGTTGCTGGATAGATTAGGGTTTAATAAGGCGGTTATTGTCCTCCATAAGATTCCGGCTATAATTAAATGTTCAAATTTTTACTTAAGACTAAAACTTGTATTGATATACGTTTCTTCACTAGGCGAACTAGCCAGAAAAGCTTTTAAAGAAGCAATAGAAGAGTATCGCAAGTATACGTGTATTCGTTTTGTTGAGCAAACAACGCAGAGAGACTTTATCTACATAGTAAGCGAAAAAGGGTACGTACTCAGTCATTTTGAGTTTACTTCTAATGTCAATGTTAGCCAACGGTTGGGAAATCGACAAGCTCAGTCGTCAGTCCAAAGCCGGGCACGGCTTGTAAATTCTAGTTCTGCACGTTGCCGGGTAACAGGCACGGAACTCAGTTTTAGTTTTTTTTTTACCGCGGGTGCTTTAAAAGCATGCATGTGTTGCCTTTGGGCAACATTAACAGCGTTTTCTTACCAGAGTGTTATCCCTGAGTATAGTGCATGGTTTTCAGACAAAAGTCAAACTAAACAAACTACTAAATGATAATCCTCCCCACTCTTCCTCTCCTCCCTAGATAACTAGTAAAAAGAAGAGAAAGGACTGCGAGTTGATATATTGACTAACTCCTTAACTGTTCAAAGTTGTATTTAGTGCCTATTGTGGCGAAGGGCTCAAATCTGGGCCCATAGCTAAATACATGTAGGTTTCAAATTTTTACACTCAGCTGCTATTTTCTATGTAATATAGTAAAGATTTTTATACAGTCATAGGTTGTCTCGCTTCG
>JAOBRD020665541.1:0-14948 GCA_027575215.2 Hydrozoanthus sils
TCACAAAATTCCTCTTAAACACCTAAATCGCACCCAAAATATACACAAGAGACAAGCACAAGTTGAACTCAAGGTAGTTGAACTTTTTTTCCAATAATAACGATTTTTGAAATTGAGTCAAAATCATAAGACTTTGTGTGGAAGTTTGTACTATACTGTTGTACAACCATGCCTTTCTCACCATAAGCTTGGGGAGCCTGTGGTATTTGAGTGTCATATTTTAAAGAAGTACTACTTTTTGTTAGCAGTAAAAACAGCAGTTCAATGATGATAATTACATTACTATTAATATTTAGCACTCAAAGAAGAAGGTTTATTCAGACTCCCTGGACAAATGAAAAATATAGAAGAACTAAAAGATGCATTCAACAGAGGTACTGCCATCATTTTTTTTTGATTAATTCATTATTTTCTTTTTTTGTCTGAATGTTGTGAGACATACATACACTACAGTGTGGGATGATTTTGGCCATTGCAAAATTTACATGTTCTCATGAAAGACTTGCACAACATGTCTGAAAAAGAGAATGGTTATTGTTTTTGGTTATAGTTAATTATCTGAAGCTGATATTAACGGTAAATACATTTTTTACTAATAATCAAAGAAATTTATTGGGATAATAGTTGATAATTATATTTGCATTGTAGGAGATAATCCCGATCTTAGTCAGCACAAGGAGATCCATACAGTTGCTTCATTACTAAAGATGTATTTGAGAGAGCTGCCAGAACCTTTGATTCCTTATGACTTCTTTGAAGTATTTCTAACTGCAGCAAAATGTGAGTTACTGGTTGTTGTTTTAATTAGCTAGTCGTCTGTAGCATGCATGTGCATTGAGTGCTAGCTGTCTGTTTGATGCTTTTCAGCAACTAGCTTACAACTGGTAAAGAATGATGTCAAATTAAGTCCATAGTTATAATGTATGGTCACTTAGTAAAACTAGTTATTAATTAAAAGATCTAATTGCTGGTCCATTCTGTACACCAGTCCTTTATAGACTAAATAAATTTTCCAATCAATAACCCTTGAAACAGCAGCATTCCAGAATGCCAGCTTATTGCATTAACTTTATTTTTCATCTTTACTACTGACAGTAGTTCACTTTATTTCATCAAGGCTGGGAAAGTAAAAATTGCCAGAAACATTTTTCTGAATTTATCAAATTTTAGTTTGTGCCAGAACTGGTTGCATCTACAGTTGCAAATGATTTTGGAAAATAAAATAGACAAAACCCTGTCAAGACCTTTTTGTAATCAGATTTCACAGTTACTAGCACAGTGTAAACATGGTTCAACAAAAAGATGTTTTGACTTTTCTTGCCACATTTTTTGTAATAGTTTCACAATTACAGATCCAACAGCTTTTAATTTGTTTTAGTTTGTATATTTACGACAATTTATTTGGCATTGACTTCAGTGTCTTATTATTTTCGTACTTACAATGGTAGAAGGCGTCAACAACTCTATAGACAGAGATGCAAACCGAAATTTTGGACATGGCCACAGCCTGTAGAATCTTGGTTCAAAATGAATTTTTATTTCAACACCAATCAACAATGATTCAAAAAATTTGCTGCATAAAAAGCACACAAAGCTAATCGTTGATGCCAGATTGATTTACTCCAAAAAACACTTAATATCATATGTTTGTGTTTTGATAATCGATTTTTTGGGAGTTTTGGCTGCCTCAACTGGGACCATCAACCCCTTTGAAGTTTTGCTGTTTGGGAAAAGTTTTTCGAGAATTGGTTTTAGAAACACTTGTCACTCCTATTTTTGGGCAAATGTTCACAGCTATGATTGAATTGCATGCAGCTAGGTTTTACTTTTCCGTAGGTGTGACCCCAACCCAATTCCCATTTTCTCATTACAAAGTGCCTTGTTTTGTTTTTGTTACTGTATGTAACATTTTTTTCGGGGAATGCACCTCAAAAGTTAAGCGGACCTTGTGTCAGCAGTCCTTAAAAAATGCATAATTTGGCGTACACTGCTCTCGTGAAAATAAAGAGAATGGTTATAGACTACATTCATAGGCAAGTAGTATTCATTTCGTTAATAGTAATCTGTACTGGAATAGTTAAATTCTACTCTTTTATGTGAAGTTCTTGGTTTCGTCTCTTTTAGCTTTCTAATTTGGGGGCTAAGTTCGTGCATAGAACGGCCTATTCAACACTGAAGGCGCAAGATTTCTTGGGGGAAGTCCCCCAGAAAATCTTGAAATTTCGAACTTATGAGATCATCAGAAATGCATTTGTAGTAATTAAACTCCCAACATTATTATTTTAAAAAGTATATGTAGGGTACAAAGGATACATGGAATTTTCAAAATATTACAGAAGAAAGCCAAACATTAAGAACGGTTTAATGAGCAGACCTAGTGTCTCGTTCATGATTGAAAAAAACATCATGATAAGGGGTGGGGAAGAAAGTTGAATGTACAGTAGAGTGGGCAGGTCTTTTGGAAGAGGGTGATTTTATGGTCAAGACTTTCTTGCTACAGACATAATTTTTTTACTTTTATGGTTCTTATATAGTTTTTTTATATTTTGTACAGTTGTAATTTAGACCTTTTTCTTTACCCACGTAGGGCCTACAGAAGTAGATGAAAATTAGTTCGTGTAAATCTAGCTACCCAGTTCAAGAAAGTGTATTATTATCAGTAAATTAATTTCCTAGACCAATAAAAACAAATTTAAGTTATTGCCATCTTTTTCATAAGCGATTGCAAAAACACATATTTCTATATTTTCCAATATAATTATAGCCAATTACAGAAGTTTGTTGTTCCACTTAAAAAGGGGGATGGAGGGGAAGGTGCGGCCCATCTGGCTCCTATGTACTCTAAATCTGCACCTGTAGAAGTTTATAACAAAATTTAGTTTTAGCTGAGCTACTGTATCACCAGCTGTCATTTGAATAGTCAGGTGTCTTTAAAGAACTTTCCAAACTCCAGCCACCTTGGATACTTGTGGATACAGCCCATTTACTTGGTCAACATCACTGAGCTGCATGCATAATGTATATGGAGAAGAGCTAAGGAGGAAATCCTCTCTTGACCAAATATGGCTCTAGCATACGTTTGGAGACGACTTAGTGTGCTCTTTCTCTTTTTTTCCTTATTTTTCTTTTTCTTTTCCTTTTTCTTTATTAATTTTTGCCGTATTCGTCATTTCTAAGTGGAACTTTTTGGACAGCAGGGGCACCAGCGCACCCCCCTGCCTACACGTCTGTGTAAGAAGTTAGATGTTCCCTAACTGAATGGGACTGAAAGGGCTACTGCAAGTTTGAAAAGGTTTTGAGATACTGTACCCAGGCAGTTCTTTTGAATATAAGTGTAGCTCTAGATTTCCAAATTTTTTGGCAAAAGGTTGTTGCAGCATTTGTGTCTTCCTTATTTCGTGGTTTTGTTTCAAGTGTACAAACTTGTCAATGTTTCGGCCCCAGATATCATAAAACAGGCTGAACAGTTAGAAGTTTTTGTACATTACCAACAGTGTCCACAGTTACTGCGGATACTAAGTAGTGTCACTGGCAATGTGAATAGATGTAACCAAGGAGACCAGAAAGTGTCACTAAATGTGTCAACAGTTTAAAACAACTTTTTTTACAGACAAAAATAGATAAAGACTGAAAATGTTATAAGAAGTAAAATCCAAACGTTTGGGTTTTAACTTTTTATCACATCTTTATCTTTGTATAGATCTGTTTTCATCAATTTTAGCAGGTACTATGATAGCTTTACAGATAATCATACATTTCAATTCAAAAGCCTTAAAAATGTAGTTTGTTTCTCAATAGGTTATGAAATGTATGAGGAGGATGGGATTACAGCTACAAGAAATCAACTGAAAATTCTTCCTCCAGCAAACTTTAACTTGTTGAAATACTTGAGGTACAGCAATTTTTCTTAAGAATCTTGATAGCAGTTAGTTTAAAGGACAATTACACAGTAATTGTTTAATGTCATAGTACTTAATGATGTGATTTGACATATCTATAGAGTAATTGTGCCTTCAGTTTAATTACTTACTGACTGAAGATATGCTAGCTATAAAATCAAAACTTCAAAAGTGTAAATAGATTATAATGGTAATGAAGCAAGCTAAAGATATTACTGTAATTCAGGATTTAGATATCTAGAGTGAATAGCTTCTTTGAGTTTGAAGTGCTTATCTCACCGGTTTATTGACGATTTGGAGTTATTTTTCAGACACTTATCAACAGTTATTCAAAGGAAAAAAAACGAGGAGAAAGTGAAACGCCTTGAGGGAAAGGCCTCCAAAGACGCTAAAAAAAGTGCTATTGGGTTTCCTGTTTTGAAAATACCGCGTGCAATAAAGAGACTAGGTTGAGTTTCGTCACTTGGATTGTTGACGTCAGAGTAGTGAGTCACTTTGAGTAATCAACATCAATATCAAAGAGTTGCGGAGATAAATCATAAACTTTAGTGAAACAGAGCGCTCACCCAGTGATTTGCGAAGAGTTTGTGTAGCGTGAGAGAACCATGCTCACATGGTTCTCTCACTACTCTGACTTAATCCTCTAATTCGGTACCAGCTTTTTCCGGCGAATGATAAATGACATCCAGTCACAACTCAATAGAACTTTTGAAAATCAATAGAAAATCAAAGAAAAGAGGAATACTCAAAATTACCCCGACAAAATGTTATTCAATGTATAAATATTCTTTAGAAATTATCAATAAACCGGTGAGCTAGGCTGATTAGTTCAGAAAGAGTATAGTGGAATTTAAAATAAAAAGCAGGCAGATTTGGATATATTGATAACATCTTATAGTAACTTTATTGCCTTTCTGCCCTTTTGTTCTGCTGTAGCCGCTTCCTAAATAAAGTGCAGGAGCATGCCTCCGATAACAAAATGGGAATCCGTAACCTAGCAACAGTGTTTGGACCTAACATCTTGAGATCTGGAGTAAGTTTTAGGTGCTTACTGTTAGTCCGATTGTTAGGGGGCAGCAGCATGTGGCAGCTACACCCCTGAGTACACTTATTAATTCTCTTTTTAGTATATATTTGAAAAGTATATACTGTTTGTTAACTTAGTGCAAATTCAGTACATTAAGACAAAGATTTTTCCATTTTTAATGCCCTGCATGAAGCAGGAGAACTGTGAGTGAGAAACAAGGAGTAGTAACTAATTATAAATAAAATAATGTACTAACTATCCAAGTATTTATCATTATACTGTATATCGTTTCCTAGGGGAAAAAACGGCTTCATTATTGTAGCAATCCATATTATTGTAACTTACTTGTAACAACCTAAAATGGAGCATGTAATTACTCAGCCACAGTATAATTAAATCTTTCTGTATTATATGCCAGTGCCCTCACAGTATTGGGGAACATGAGCTGGGTTTAAACTGTGATGAGAAAGGCTTTTGCAAAAGTTTTCGAAAAAAAATGCAGAGAAACTCTCAACATTAAGTAAAGGTCCAAGTAAAAACTTGCAACCTCCCATTAATTATTCTGCGGGTTTTCACTCTTCCCACGCCAGAATGTTTAAATTTTCATACTGAGAATACACATCAACTTGTGTACAACATAGTTTTCAAGTAAAAGTAGCGAGACTCTATTTTAAAGCAATGTTTCTTTTGTGCTGTAGTACGTGATTTAGTCTGTCATGGAACTCCAAAACAAAATCAAAGAAAACCTTTTCACTTTCAATGTTACCGACACGGAGTTTTTCTTAGAATGATTTAAAAACAGAAATGTTCCAACTAGAAAGGATTGAATGAGTGAACAGAAAAGAAATACATTAGCTTACAGTACTTACGAAAATACATAAGGTCCATTTTTAAAGTTTAGCCAGTCAGACACACCAGGCGATTTTATACATTGATTTTAGCCCGGGACACACTAAGCGACTTTATACGTCGATCCGACTGCGATTGGCGAAATTCGCTCAAATTCGTTTAGTGTGTCACCTACTGTGATAGCAAATTTCGCTGATCGCAGCGACTAGCGTGTAAATTCTTAATACTTAATATTAATATCTAGCATGTCAGATACGAGCGACTAAATACCCCACGTTTCGCTGGCGATCAAATTCGATGCGATCGGCGTTATAAAATCGCCTAGTGTGTCCCGGGCTTTAACAATATCATAATTATAGCACCTTTCTGTATCCACAGCCGTTGACCTGCCTAGTTCTTAGTGGGATAGTTATTTAATATCATGAGTTTCTTTAGGGTTTTCCATTTCATCTAGAAAACTAGAGGTTACAAGAACGTGTCGTGTGCCGTAAGTGCACGTAAGTTTAAAAAAACTACGTACCTAGCCATTTTGTCTTACAAACTCTAAAACCTCAAGCTTAAAATTTTTAAACCTTTGACTACTGTAAACAAGAAATAGTCACTGATTGTACGCAATTTCAATGTTTGTTCTAGAACGTATTTACTGGTGAACATGGCAAATAAGTTTTGCCAAATAATACATTCACCTATAAGTCATCATTGTAGTGACTGATGACATGTTTCCTGCAGTCAGAAGACCCTCAGGTAATGATGGAGAGCATGGAAAGTGTCACCAAGCTGATTAGTATCCTCATTAAGAGACACGACCTATTCTTTCCTCACACTGATGATGAATACTCATACTCACCCAAGCAACCTTTACAGTAAGTATCACTAATTTGACCACTCTAGATTGTTTTGTTCTCTCCTCTTACTGATAATGAACACTCATATTCCTCACCCAAGCAGCCCATACAACCCAGTCAGAAATTTTCTTCTTGTACAGTATAAGTGCCGCGATTCACTAAAATCGCATTTCATGTTATGAGAGTTGAACTTTATAACGTCGCTATGGAAGAGTTTTTTTGTTTTGAAAATTAAAGAAAGAAAGTTGGAATCGCGATACAAAACTAATTGAGATTATAAGACGGCAGCGCCACAAATCAATAGTTACGGCGTCGGAAGAAAATAAATTCACGTATTGGGCATTCAACTAGCCGTCAATATTTTGTAGTGTCATAGGCAAAAACTAAGCAAAAAGGTATTCGTCGACGCTATCAAGAATCTATATGGTGTAAGAAGACTCTCAGGTAGACTATACAAAGCAATGAGGAACAGTTTTTCTTGGACTTCTCTTGGACTATTTCTCGGACTTTTTCTCAAACTTTTTCTTGGAGTTTTTCTTGGGCTTTTTTCTTGGAATTTTCTCGGATTTTTTCTTGGAGTTTTTCTCGGACTTTTTTCTTGGATTTTTCTTGGGTTTTTCCTTGGACTTTTTGTAGACCTCGACGGCGTCCACGGTGGGCACAGAAATAAAAATAACTTCTCTGTTCATCTTCCCCTTCACATATTCAGCAGGTTGACTAAAGGAGCTTGGTAGGAAATGAGCCGAGCAAAGGGCAACTGATTTGACTTTTGGTGGGCATTTAAGCAAAAGCTGATACGTTTGTATGAGCTTCATCCATTTCTGGCGCGGTTTTTCATCATTGGGAAGCTAATAAGATCATTTCCATACCCTCTGAATAGCTAGTATTCTGAGAAAGAGTGCCGTTTGGAGTGCCAGCAACTCAATATTGGCCCCCAGGCTTAGTTTTCTTGCTTGGCACCTGCACTAGAACTTCCTTTACTTTCCACCATCTCGTTCGGGGTAAGTAACACACAAAATTACGCCACAAGTGGAAAGTCACGTGATTTGCTCTTCATTTGGCCTAGCAGTTGGACTAGCCCTTTTTTGGTCATCTTTAAACTGCTGTTAGAAAGAAAGGGCATTAGATTGACATTAGCAAGGACATTGTACAAGGGACATCTGCTTCATTAGTTTTATTATGCAGACTGCATGTAATTTTTCCTTTTACTACATTTTTGTCATATGTAGTTTCCTCGTGTAATTCGTAATCGCGCAATAACAACTTTTGAGCTGAATTGAGTTTCTGATCAATCTTTTCAGACCAGAAGCTAGTGGTATACTTGTTGACCTAGGAGAAAATAGTGGCCGTATTTCTCCTAAGCCTCAAAGGCCACCCCGCCCAGCACCCTACTCCCCCCCTACCCCTGTGCAGTTGGTAAACCAGGAGTTTGGGGACGCTACAGAGGAGAGCAAGACTGGTGAAGAAGATAAGAATGATGTTGGTGAGTAAAAACTTTTCAATAATTCTCGGTTTTTTTGTAAATAAAATACCTAGTGGTATTTCCTGTTATGGTATTACATAATGTAGATGGTGTCTCCTGGTGTTATATATTCCAGATGGTGTCTTTTAGTGTTATATTTTCCAGATGGTGTCTTCTGGTGTTATGTTTTCCAGATGGTGTCTCCTGGTATTACATATTTCAAATGGTGTCTCCTGGTGTTATATAATCCAAATGGTGTCTTCTGGTATTATATAATCCAGATGGTGTCTCCTGGTGTTATATATTCCAGATGGTGTCTTCTAGTGTTATGTTTTCCAGATGGTGTCTCCTGGTATTACATATTTCAAAGGTGTCTCCTGGTGTTATATAATCCAAATGGTGTCTTTTGGTATTATATAATCCAAATGGTGTCTTCTGGTATTATATAGTCCAGATGGTGTCTCCTGGTGTTATATAACCCAGATGGTGTCTCCTGGTGTTATATAATCCAGATGGTGTCTTCTGGTATTTTATAATCCAGATGGTGTCTCCTGGTGTTGTATAATCCAGATGGTGTCTCCTGGTGTTATATTATCCAGATGGTGTCTTCTAGTGTTATGTATTCCAGATGGTGTCTCCTTGTATTATATTTTCCAGATGGTGTCTCCTGGTGTTATATAATCCTGATGGTGTCTTCTGGTGTTATATATTCCAGATGGTGTCTCCTGGTGTTATATAATCCAGATGGTGCCTCCTGGTGTTATATATTCTAGATGGTGTCTTCTGGTATTATATAATCCAGATGGTGTCTGCTGGTGTTAAATAATCCAGATGGTACCTCCTGGTGTTAAATAATCCAGATGGTGCCTCCTGTTGTTATATATTCCAGATGTTGTCTCCTGGTGTTATATAATCCTGATGGTTTCTCCGTGTGTTATATAATCCAGATGGTGCCTTTTGGTGTTGTATATTCCAGATGATGTCTTCTGATGTTATATATTCCAGATGGTGTCTTCTGGTATTATGTATTCCAGATGGTGTCTCCTGCTGTTATACCTTTCTGTTATAGGGTGTCCTATGTTTATTTATTTACCTGGGCCTTGTTGTTCAATAGCCAGTTATTTTTAACACTGGGTTAAGGCGAAATTCAAATAGTTACATCTTTGTAATGAAATATTTGTTTTGCTTACAAACAATTGTCAGAGTTTCAAACCACACAAACAAGTTAACCAGAAATTTTTCTGCCAAGTCAGTTAATGGATCGTATGAAAAACGAGCATGGATTGAAAACTTAACTCAGAGTTAGAGCTAATTAGTCTTTGAATAACTAGGCCAAGATGTCTAGTGACCCATGTTAATATATATATGCACCTGATGTATGCGTACCCTAATACCATTTTGTTCTCTCTTGTATAGCATGTGTAACATTTTGTTATACAGTCAAACCTCTCCTAGACGAACACCTTCCAACCAGCTTCAGCTGCCCTTCTTAGAGAGGTGTCCATCTTATAGAACCTTAAAATAGAGTTAATGACTGATGAAACGCACGACAGGGACCAAGATTTGGTGTCCGTTTTATAGAGTTGTCCGTCTTATCTGGGTGACCGTCTTTAAGAGTTCGACTGTAAACTGTTTAGAAAAATTCTGCTAGCTTTTTCTTACTTTGTTATCTGTGCACTTAATAAAGGAAAGATCTTCTATAAATACAACGCTTTGAACTATGTTAACAATTTAGCAACATACTGTATAAAAAGAAATGAGAAACTTGACCCCAGTTAACATTTATCAGAGGAAAACACACTGTAGCGTGTCTTGAGCAGATATGAGTTTTGTCCACAGAGTCGGACCCCCGTAATCAGATCCAGGATCTAGAGTATGAACTGGAACTGCAGCAGCAGCAGATTAATAACCTGAGAACACAGCTGGAGAAAGAGACCAAAGTGAGGGAGATGCTTCTGATAAGACTGTCAGATGAACTACTCGCAAGGTAGCACGTTACTGTTGTGCTCCACTCCCTGATTGTACCCCAATAGTCCGCATACAGATCAACAATTTCTCATGAAAAGAAATTGTCACAATTATGTTAGAATGTATGTTTCAGTTCTGTAAACATGAAAAGTTGTGATGGTGATGGTTGTGATGATGACGCAGGTGATGGTTATGATGATGGTTTTAATTATGTTGATAATGATGACGGCTATGATGATGATAGTGGTGGTTGTGACGATGGTGTTTGTGGTGATGATGATGATGATAATGGTTATAATGGTGTTGATGATAACGATGATGGTGGTGATGATGGTGACGGTTTTTAATAATAGTGTTATTGATGATTATGGTGACGGTGTTGATGATTGTGATGGTTTTAATGATTGTGTTGATAATGACGAAAATGGTTATGATGATCGTTAGTTGATGGTGTTGGTGATGATGATGATGGTTACGATGATCGTGTTGGTTATGATAATGCCATTGGGATTGATGATGACAATAATTAACTATAGATTTATTTCCGCAAATCCGCCTTCTCTGTTTGTACTTAATTTTACTTAACAAAGTTCAAAAAGCCTCAGCCTTAATTTCACAACATTGAAATATCTTTTATTGTTTTGATTTTTGATACCTTTGTATTCCTATTAAGGAAAAACGCAGAAGAAAGACTGGAAAAAATCCACGCTTCAATGGACGCATTCTGTGCGACGTTTGGTAGTGCCAGCATCCAGCCCCCGATGTAGACGTCACGTGTTACCGAGATCCCTTCGTAAAGTGTTATACTTGTTGGTGTTAAAGAACGCATGAGTTCAATATTTTTAACATAACAAGTTTATAAGAAGTCGACCTTTTACCTAATTTTCAGTTTGTCGGTTAATGATTGAGTTAAAGCGAAAGCTGTTTACAGTCTTCAGAAAAAAAAATTTGAAATTCCAAACCACATCGTTCATGTTCTTATAGAATGCAAACTGGCTAAACAAATACATTTCTTTGCAACAAAAATTGTGTGGGGAGAACTAAGGTGAAGTTGGAGAAAATAACTAAACTTGTTTCAACCCCAAATCTAAAAATGTTGCACTTATGTGATCAGTCTTCCTCTTTGTCAATTTTGCGGCCTTGTTTCGTGTAGAAGACACAGAATTAAACAAGAACGGTTTGTGATTGGTTTATGTGAGTTTAGGGTAATGTTTATCTTTCTTTTGATTGGTTCAAAGTTTTGTGTCTTCTACACGAATTAAAAGCCATTTAAGCATCATCAGTGTATTGTACTTGATCAAACCCTTTAATCTCATAACTAAATTACCGGATTGGTGCAGGGAGTTCGGCGTTGTAAGCCTGCTGGAACTGTTAACCCCCATCAGACTGCATTTTTAAAAATCAAAATCTTAAAATCTCAATAAAATTACAAACTTCAAAATTTGTAGAAGCAGAGGCCATTTACAAAATCTACATTTCATGACTTAAACAATGAATGGTCACATTGTAGGTTTTCGAGCAGTGGTTTTAAAGTTTGAACATTTAATTTTTTAATTTACGTGAAACTCTTTTTTAGCAGGATATAAACGGTTAATATTCATCTGTTTTACCAAGCCTTGTCGGGGCCGTAAGCAGGCTTTAAAATTGGAGGATTCAATATGAGCACTTAGAACTTATGAAAAATACTAGGTAAGCATTGAGTCGGTGCTTTGAATCGAACAGCAATCCGCTGACAGTACTGCAGGCACGCTATTCTGCATGGCAAGACATACAAAAGCCGGGTTTCGCTCTTTCCGCACAACTGAACTTTTGAATACCCAGGTGCACAAAACAAGTTTTTGGTTGTTTTATAAATTTTTCGATCGGATTTTTTTTCCTTAGAAAACGAAAAATATTTTTTGTTCGTATAAACAGCAATGATATGGAAGAAAAGATCCTGAAGACTTATTTACAGTACTCGTTTGAAATATACAAAGTAGTTACTGAATGACATAGGTTAGGCATTTGTCCACTAACAGCGTACCGATATTATCCACTGTTATTTATTCTTTGATCTAATTCTTCAGGAGTCATCTGGCATAACCCTGAATGGACTCGATGATCAATGTTGTATTTTTGATTTTAAATTAATATGACAGCTGGAAGAGATTTATCCGATGGTGGAGGGGGATGGGGGGGAGAGTTGTTACTCAGACCTCTCGTATTCCCAATTCTCACTCGCTAAAGGTGGTTTTAGTGTTTTCCCCACCACAAGTAAAACTTCTCAAGTTTCAACTTCTCAAGGCAACAAACGTTGTCAAGTTAGAGAGTTTTTCGTCTATACTTTTTTTTATTAGAGATTGCGATTTATATAGAACCTTTGTATTTGAAATAACAAGAAATTCAATGTTTTGTAAATGAGGGTAAATCAAGAATCATGATTATTTTAAAAGTTGAATAGCTTACGTAAGTGATTTTTATGTATAATTACGTTAGTGTAAATATATAAAATACGCTAATTGATTACATGCTAGCGTGACTAGCGTTAGAGAGGGGAGGGGTTAGGGTAAGTTGGGGGGGAATGGAAGTAAATAAAATAGGAGAAATAGAAAAGAGAATTATCCTTCCCAGTCTTCCCATTTTCAGCTTTAACTCCATTGTCCCCTCCTTCCCTTAGCCCCTCCCCCCCCCTTGGTGTTTGTTACATATGCTTAATGAATACATAACAGTTTCACAAGTACCACGTGAAGGTTTTGGTTGGGATAAAAGTAGGGGGGAAGGGTAGGGAGTAAAGTAGGGAATTATACCACCCTTCCAGGGAAGTGTTACGTGATTTAGTTGTTATCCAAATAAATGAACTCTTATTGCCTACTTAGTGTTTCACGCGTTGTTTGGTTTTCTATTTGATTTTTTCACGTATCTTCAACATACTGTGAAAGGGTTAGACATGGGCGGCGAAACGGGGGGGGCACTGCCCTGCCCCAATAATTTGGTTCCCTCAAATAATTTTGTTGCTGACAGCAGTAATTTGGAATATTTAACAAACTATTTTTTTGTCAAAAGACTTGCAAGGACTGAACTTGCAAACCAAATTCTATCAAATCAAATATTTCCTGTTCTACCTTCAGGCTTCAATGTTATTTATATGATCCAATGTAGACTTTGCGGTTTATAATACAATTTTTAAACCAAACGCCGTCTTAAAGACCGTTTTAACGAACACAGAAGGCCTATATTAAATCCTAATGGCAGTTATATTCAAACAGCAGTTTCCGAACACTTCCTCACCAATAAGATATGCTTCATATTCCTCTTGAAGTACTTAAATGTAAACGTGATTCTGTAAGGAAAAAGTGAAGTACATTTTATTCGAAAAGAAAAAACAGTTGAAACCATTCGGATCAATAAACGTGACGAACAATAACCTAACTATTTTTGGTTGTTATTTTATCTTATCTCTATTTGCTTAATTCGCATAACTATCTCTCATTGTTTGTAACTTACGTCCGTTATTTTTCGAAAAAAATAAAAATATGTATTATGTATTTTCCTATTAAACCTGATGAAGACTGGTAATGGCCAGTCGAAATATCGTACATGCGTCTCCGCAACTTTGCACGTTGTAAGAACAGTCATAGCAAGTCTTTATTTGACAAAAAATTAATTTTTCATATTTTAATCGGCTGATCGTGATCTTCTGATCCAACGTTGGCAAGTATATGGTCGTACACGTTTTTTTAACAAACTGTTACAATGTCAACTGTGCCTCCCCCCCCAATAATTTTTTGCTTCTGCAACCCATGTTAGAACAAGAATATACAGAATATTTCGTACGTCGAATTTCAAGAAACCTCATTATAAAAGCAATTTAAAAAATGGAACACAGTAAAACTGAACAGTTGTAAAAAAATAATCAGTGTACAAGCAAAAAACACTGCTTTTTACCTCAAAATATATATGATGTTTAGGTAAGAGTCTCTAGGACTCAAAGAAAAATAGCACTCAAAACGATCCTTTGTATAAATGAAACTTGTCATCAAGGAACGCTTTTTCTTTTTAAAAAAAAAAGCTAAAGCTATATAAAATCCTTTTTCGAGCGCTAGCCTATGTGGGCGTTGGACCGGGCATTATCTCCGGTTAGCGGATGAGAGTCTTTGACTCCCCCTGGACAGGACACTTATCTATCGCAGGTTAGCCCCCAGCAGAACTGGTACTCGTTTATACAGCTGGGTCGACTGGAACAAGTCAGGTAAAACGTCTTGTTCAAGGACACAACACAGTGGTCTGGCAAGGCTCGAACTGGCGACCCTAGGATTACGAGTCGAACACGTTTTAAAACACTTTTTAAAAAAATGGAACGTTTTTTTTCTTTTTAAAAAACGCGAATGTAATTTCTAATTTTTAATAATGTTATTTCTCCATCAACAACTTCAAAGCAGATTAATGTTGTATGATTTTAATACAAGATTGTGTGCTTTTGAAATTATCAGCACCTAATATAAACAAACTCGCAATATATCAACGCTTGATACATTCAACCCTTTGCATATTCGACAGAAAACACACTGAACGAACAATGAAAATATCACGCAGATCAAAGTACATGCGATTTGATTCTACTGATGGGCCACGTAGTAACATACACCGACCAATTCATATATTTTTCGTGAAATAATTCTTCACTGTACTTGAAATTGCCACGCGTTTGATTTTCAGATGCCAAAACTTGAAACTTGGCATGTCAGTCACATGCTCGTCACGTCACGCGCGATCATCCTTGACATGTAAACTGTAATGCAAGAACATTACAGTTTACATGTTTCAATAGTTACTAACCGAAGATCTTCTAAGATCCGAAATGCCTTTTCAATTTACATCTTATTTATACATGGTTTTGGCCATGTTCTAGCGCCTTACAG
>JAOBRD020665649.1:0-14948 GCA_027575215.2 Hydrozoanthus sils
TTTGCTATACTTCTCTGTATGTATTTTAGTGCTCTGAACTAGGCTTGCTTTCAGTTGGAACGGATTTTATCAAGAACAATAAGCCACGTCTGACCTACTTGCTGCCATTACCTTATTCAAATTATTACCTTATTCAAATTATTATACTTGCTGCCATTACCTTATTCAAATTATTACCTTATTCAAATTATTATTATTATTATTATTATCACATACTTAGTTTGATATTTACATAGTAGATTGGTGAAATATAGTGTTTCAGCCACCCATACCAATCACACATGGTAATATATAAAGCAGCCAATCAGAATGCACAACTTCCATATCATGTATCACATGTAAATGATATAAAACTTTTGCCACCATTTAAACAACTTGTCAATCTACATGATCGTTGATCATTGAGAGAAACATGTAGAATCTCGTTAAAGTATGTGATATTAAAAAGAAAATTACATAGCTGCTTGGAGATATGAATTTTATCTTCTCATGTTGAAAATATCTCTAAAATAAAGATAATAATTTTATAATGAAATAAAGATAATATTCATATCTCCGCATGGCCATGTAATATCCTCTATTTATCATTAATACTAAGAAAGATAACATAATATTGTTACCATTTTCTTTCAATTTAAAGGTGAGAAAAAACAATGTCCTGAAGGATTTTGTTCATGTTGCTGGTCCCCTGGGGGTCACTCATTTCATAATTATCTCAAAGACAGAAGTTGGTACATACATGGTGAGTAACTATTTCTGATTTGAATGCTAGTTGTCTTTTTTTTGTGCCAGTTGCTAGGATATTATAAACAGATTGCTTTAAATTCAAGAAAGAGTTCATATTACAATAGATGTCTATAATTTGGTTGTTTACTTTTTTTTGTTCACTAATTGAGTTCATAGATCAATCTCAAGTTTAATTACTGACCTTACTGACCCAAAGAGAGGGGGGAGGGGATATGGTAGAGTGGATAAAAATGCACTCAGACCTCATAGTCAGCATTGAATCTCTTTCTTTATTGCATCCTTTTCACTTGTTTTTCATTACAATCTTGATTTGATATTTTTTTAAACTTTATACATAGCTCTCATGTTTGCGGTTTTCGAAGGAGTGAGATTGTTTGCTGTGGGAGCACCAAAAGTTTCCAAAGGTGCTGAAGGATTTAATTGGTACTTTTTAAATTGTTGGAAACAAACTAATTTATTAGAACTAGATACATTTATGGTGAAACTCCTGATGCTCTAGGGATCAAATACAAATAGGTTGAACATCTGTTCAAAGTTCAGAGGGCATTTTGGAATTATAAGCACTGAAAGCCAAAAAAAGTAGAGTTACCTTACAGAATAATGCAAATGTGTGAGAATACTTTATGTGTGAGTGTGAGAGTGTGAGTTTACATCAAGATGCATCAGACTCATGTCACATTGTTCAATGCACAAGACTTCAGAACTCTGTGCTGTATAAATTATTGTTATAGAGTTAAGTGTCAAACCAATTCTGTGTATCTTACTGAATTTATTCTTCTTTATAATCTTAGAGGTTTACAAGGTTACCACGAGGACCAACTCTCACTTTCAAAGTACAAGAGGTACTGTTAAGAGCCTTAGGCTAATGTTTTGTGGTGAAACATCTATACAAGATTGCTTTCCTCTGGGTCATCTCACTAACTTACTTTGCTTTAGAATTAAAAATAAATCTCGTGAATTCTATATAGTTATGCTGCAAGTCTCAATGTGTTCCCTTAAATAGTTTTGTGGTTAACAGGCCATGGAACTTTTTGATCTTTAGTGTTAAGCTAGGAACTTCCAAAAAGGCAATGTACGATAGGTCTAACCAAATTTGCCAGGTGAAAGAAATTAGAAGGTCCTCGAGAAATTAATTTGCTTACTTGGCAGTATTGAAGAAAATGTAAGAAAAAATGGATAGAAAGAAAAAAAAATCTTTGCGGTTCAGAGAATGATTGTTGGCTTTTCATTGGGTACAGTATTTGCTCAAATCTGGGTTGCTAACAATTTCTCTGAAGCAATTTCATTAATAATCAGACTTTTTGTCAGCAAAAGTTTGAGATACTATTGTATTAATTTTATACACATTATGTTTTTTATCTGTTATAACCTAAAATTTTGCTATCATTTTGATTTAGTACTCACTGGCAAGAGACATCATATCACTTCTGAAAAGACCAAAAACATTCGGGAGCCAGTACAAGCAACCCCCCTTGGTGAGTACATGTTACCTTGCAATCCCCTCCCCCTCAGGTTATACATGTTACTTCACAACCCCTGCTGACAATTACTTTGTATTTTGTATTATAAACAATCAATTGAACCCATACTTTTCATGTTACTGATGAAAGAGAATTTCCTTTGAATATCTTGCTAAAATTAGTGAACTCATTGCTTCACACCTCCTTATGAAGGCCTATTGGCCCATAGAAAACTCCACCTCAGTCTTTAATTATGTGGGAACCATGATTTTAAACTATAGACACCAAGTTAAACATTGAAACAACTTAAAACCCATTTAAAAATAACAGTACTAATAATACTTGTCAATAATGACAAGGTTGCATGCTTCCTTAGTGTTGTTATTACTATTTACTTGCTATAATTTTAACTTGTCATTCTAGACTAAATACATTATAATAAATTATTAACAGTACTTGTGATCAAAAAAAGAGTAAATTAAAATATAATTATACAGTTTTTTAACTATGATGAACAATACTATTATTACTTCTAAATGTTTGCTACCATTCATGTAAACAATTAATAACTAAAATCAACAGTTTCATTTTTTTTGTTGACATTTGTAATTTTGTTTCAGCTGATTTTGAATAATTTCAGTAGTGAAACTTTACCGATGAAACTGATGACAACAATGTTTCAAAACCTATTTCCTTCGATTAGCATCCAGTCGGTATGTACAAGCAACAAATTGTTTTAATTTTACATTAATTCATAGCTACATAACATGTTAATATTGATGTATAGCTAACTAGAGATAATCAAGAAAGACCTTAATTAAGTTAGTTGTGCTATGACTAACAAAGGTAAAAGTGTAGTATATAATGTAAGAAAAAAATGTATGACGTATGGTTTATTTAAAATGGCTGTAAATTTATTAAAAGTAAATGATGCCTTGTTGTGGCTTATTGGTTTGAATAAGTTCATGTTAGAGTCTTGTATGTTATTTTATTATGCAGCCAATCATGATCAGTGAGCCTAATCTGTACAGCAATAAGCTCATTCTTTTTACTTTAAGGTTGGCATTCAGTGGCAGAACAGTTAACCCATCTGACTCAAAATCCTGCAGTCATTAGTTGGAGCCTTGATCAAACTGCAATGAACACTTTCAAGAACCATAAACACTCTAATGAGACCCTAGAGGGCTTATTTGTTTTTAGACCTTCCAAGTTGGGGGTATTTAAAAATTGTTAATAGCCAAAGACAGAAAAACAAAATGAAATAAGGACACCAAATAGATTCAATAGCAATTAGTAACTCTTTGTTCCTTTGGTGTTATAACCAGCACTTTTAAAAAACTGAAACAGATAAAACCGTTGACAACATGTATTTTACACAACACACCTTACATTTTAGCTTCTTTGTCTTTATATTGGGATGGGGGGGATGGCCTATTTAAAACTTGAGGTTTAGATGGGGGCTTATTAGAGAATTTATGCTTAGGTTCAGGGGGGCCATAGCAGGGGGAGGGGCAAGGGGGCACACCCCCTCAAAAAAAATTCAAGAAAATTATAAGAGAATGCAAGAGCAAGGGTAAGTGCTCCCACCCCAATATTTTAACCCTTGCTATGACCCTGAGGTTTTATTTGCTTGTCGAGGCCTGATGCAACCAATTGGTTTGAACAATGATGTCACACAAAATGGCATACAAAATTGTTCTATTTTAAGGAAAATTGTTTGTCTCCACCAGGTTAAACTTGCTGATGTCCGAAGATGTGTCCTGCTGAACTATGATACAGAAACAAGAGCCATTGATTTTCGCCACTAGTAAGTATCAGTAGCAACCCAGTACAATGAGGTTCATGTAAATTTGTTCAAGCATGACTACCAACAAGGATAGCACTATGTACAGGAAGTCATGGCATTTTTGAAATGGATGGTCGTACAGGGTTCATGATCCAAATACCCACTTTATATTAACCAATGTAAGGCAAACAGCAAATTTTCTTTCAGGAATAAGCTTATTGAAATGAATTTTTTGTTGCTCTAATGGGATCATAAATACAAAATAGAAGACACAATAGTTATAAAATTTCATTTTATTTTCTTCATGTTTTTTTGGTCTCCAACCCATAATTCAAATCACAGCATTTATTGTCTTACAAGTTTCATTTTTGAAAAGTTCATGTAGTTAGAAGTCAAAGGTTCCTAAAAACCATGGCCAGTTTTTTTTTAAATCACTGATTTGCCTAGGCTTTTCACATTATTTTTCAATTCTTTAAACAGCAATATAGAAGCAGTACCTCTTGGAATGAGTCGTGGAGTAAAAAAACTCATTCAGACTAAAATCCCCAACATGGCCAAGCTTGGGGATATAAGTGAATATGTACTGGGGTGAGTACAATTATTATGAAAGAACCCTTTCATTCAATTTTGTTTCAAACTTGAAACAACGAGCACAAAATCTATGGTTAAGTAAGTTATACTATTCACAGTAAAACATTGAATGACAGCTGAAATTTCTGTGTGAAAACCTTGTTTGAAAAATCTTCTTAGGTTTAATGTGAACAAGATAACTGTAAAGCCAAGTAAATAAAAAACTTATGTTTAGCGTCTGGATTTTTGAAAAAAAGGAGGAGGAAGTGGGGCTGTTTTTAAAAATTTACTTCAAACGTAATGCCTGACATCGAATGACTTATTTAAAGATAACAGGTATTTGAGACAGAACATAGTGCAATCCATCTCAGAATCTGGTTGTTTGCTTTTGATAATGTTTGATTTATTTGACTCCAAACAAGAACACAACAGGACAAGACATATATTTTGAGAACTAAAAAAAGGAGGTGGCCTCGAAAAAGGAAGCGGGCGACGGCGCTAAATATAAGTTCTTTTTTACTTGACCTAACCATTAGGGCTCTGAGTCAGCCTCAGTTGTGTTTTAAAGTGCAATAATTGCAAAAGAGAAGCCTTCAGGCTTCAACAGGATTCCAACCCCGTGATCTCTGTGATACCATTGCAGTGTTCTAACCAACTGAGCTATGAAGCCACATCTGTTTGGAGCAGGTCATTTCTAGTGGGTCCATTAATGCCACTAGAGCACTGGTTTGAATCCCGTTGAAGCCTGACTTTTTTGTACAGGCTTCTCTTTTGCAATTGTTTAAACTGCCTACACAACCATGAAGATTGTAGCATAACGTCGTTGCATATATCCATGGTACAAGTCATAATAATTAACAACTTGAAATTGTCTTGGTGAATTTTTACAGCTACAGTGGATTCCTTCCTTTTTATTATTTTACAAACGTGTTGGAGAATTTAATCAGTTTCTTTTTTTCTCATGATACAAAGACTAACTTTGTTTGACAGGGCTCAAATTTGCCACCTGTAAGTGGCCAACGCTACCCACAATGAATTCTGGCTACTAAATTTTTAGAACTTGTAGCCTGCTGGCTACTACAAGACTCAGGTGTGGAACCTTTACAGCTGATTAACTAAGAGATATTGTTTCTAATAAAATAATAAACAATGCGATGAACAAATGAAGCTTATTTGCTTTCTTGGCAAACAAGTCTGGAAACAAATGCAACTGTTCTCATACACATAGCTACAGGTGTAGACCTAGTACAAGTTACATGTTGAAAAAATATATGGCTATTAAAACTTGCATTCAGGCTACCAGAATTTGGCCTCTTGGCTACTCAAAAAAAGTTAACTTCAAGCTTTGATTAAGCTAGGCAGAAGAGCATTGTTTGGCTTGTGATGACTTGGTGCTCCACCACAAGAAGTTGATGATCTGTATTGCTGCGCAGAGGTAGTACACCGAGATCTATGATCGCAGACTCGGAGCAAGTTAGCAACAGGCCATTAAGGAGACATTATACAGAAAAAAAATGAAAAAAATGTTTTACAAATTTTCACTTTTGGCAGCTTCTGGAAGCTAAATAGAACAGACCCTTTTCATAATTTGGCAGCAATTTTAATACTCTTTTGTCTACTTTCAAATTTGCCTGCCTAGTCTTGCTTTGACTAACATAACCTTTAACTTCTTAACTCGAGAGCAAGGCTAGCCTGGCAAACTTGAATGTAGACGAAAGAACATTAAAATCACTGCCAGTTATGCAAAAGGTCTGTGTGTTGAAGGGTAACTATGTACAGTGTAACAATCATGTGACCACTGATGCCAATGCAATGCTTTTGTTTAATATACCAGAGGTGGGTGTGGCTATGGCTCTGAGAGTGAAGGGGAAGAGCCTACAGACTCTAAAGTGACATTACCACAAAATATTCCTGGCAGAGGAAATGTCAAGTCACAGCAGAGTGCAGTACGGTTAACGGAGGTAAGGAACCATGCCAAATTGACAGTTTTAATACGCCACTGCGTGTTAGCCCAGTTGGTAAGGTGCCCGTCTATCACGCGGGAGGGCCAGGTTCGATTCTTCTCAGATAAGAATGTTAAACTGTAGGTCCTGGGTGACAGGTCTCAAATGGTACCTCAAGTCCAGTTGCCTGTTCTCCTGTGACTCCTTGTGTCAAGATGTCATAAAACAATAGAACAAAACAAATATTCGCGTGCCAGACTATATTAGTATTTAACTGATGCACTATTTCTCACTTGACTCTGAAGATAACTTCCGCACAGGTTGTCAAAACATCAGTCACTTACACCGACAACAGTCCTTCTCAGGACTACACTTACCCAGATGATCTCACTATACGATCTACAGTTATTAATTATATTAGAAAGTTAGAACAGCTCTAGGCATCTTGAGGTTTCCAGGCCTTTGTTTATTGTTAGTTTTTAATTCTGTAGTAAGCTTCGAGGAATTGCAAGCTTGACCAATTGTCAACTGAATTATTTTCCCATTCCTGTGAAAGGCATTGAAAATATATTCTTTAAAAATGACCTTGACTGATTTTCTAAAAATTTCAGTTTCCAAATATCAGCCCTGTCTTGTCAACGTTGACCTCTTTCCTCAGGTTAATAGAGTTCACTCACTAATTTTTGTGGGCTTCCTGTGGCCTCACTTGTTGTGTTCGAGGTCTTCAGTGTCACATGCAGCTGGAAACAAATACAATGAAACCCATTAAAGACAGACACTTTCTAGAGTAGCTGTGACTGCCCGCCGTGAAAGGGTGTCAGTTGTATGTTTTGCGTTTAGCTGCACTTTACCCGACTTTTTCCAGCTGACTCACTGAGCTGTATGAATGAGTACCAACGATGGATTAGTGTCCTGTCCAGGGGAGTCAAAGACCTTCATCCACTTAGCATTACCGAAACTGGAGATAAGTGCTGGCCTGATGGGCCACTTGGCTCAAGAGTGGATAATTTTAGCTCAGCTTAACTTATCTTCCATTTTTTATGTGCCGTTTAACTGAAGAGTTACAAGCTTGCTTGCTTCCTTCGTCGGTTTTAACAAGAGAAAGCAACATATCAGCGAACACTGTAAGAAATCAATATTTCAAATTGGTCAACTGAGTGACACGTTTTTTTTTCTCTTCTAGCTTGGCCCTCGCATGTCAATGCAGTTAATCAAAATTGAGGATGGCATTTGTAGTGGGGAAGTTCTGTTCCATGAGTTCAGTAAGTAGAAGAGTTTATTGGCTTTGTAAGATTTATCCAGGCAATGTAATAGTGTTGCCATAGTCTTCTGACAAGTATTGCTCAAAGGTTATTGGAGATTCAATACAATTCTGATGAAGCCTTCCACAAGAGAAGACGAAACACAATTTAAATGAGAACAAGAACCACCTTTATACTGCCTTATCGTCTGTGTACATCTAAATGTGCAAACTTTGAAAGGGAGATTGTGGGTTTGAACAAATGATGGTCAAAGTGTGTGCCAAACAAGAAAAAGGAACAAAGAAAGTCACCACACTATCGAAAGTTTTTTTGTATTTTGGCAGCCAATTTAAGTTACAATCGACAACATGTTATGGGGTAACCATGATTGAGAAACGCAAGAAAATGTTTTGAAAGCTCAAGTAATGAGTGACACTTGTACTCTTAATTTACAGTTACAAAATCAGCAGATGAAGTTGAAGCATTAAAGAAGAAAAAAGAAGAAAAAAGGTATCTAATAACAGCACACATTAGTACCGTGAAGTACTCAGTCTTTACTGAGGAATCTCGTACCTCGGTTTTGTCGTATTTTTTTTTGCATTTTGTGTATGATTAATTTTCTTCTCTATTTTTTTTGATTATGTAGTTATATTACAATTAAAAAATAAGACATTAGAAGTAAGAGATTAAGATAACTAAGAATATAGAATAGACGTTTATTTAAAACGTTTATTTAATAGCAGCTGAAACTGAATTGCTAAGTTGTACAGTCGAGATAAAATTCCTCTCTACGTGTCCCATGAAGTGTCAATTAAAGTGTCGCTGGCTGGGATAAACATATCTCTTAATCTATTTGTCTTAAAGGTCACTCTAAAGGGTCTATTTCGACGCAAATTTACATGGTGTTCACGATTTTCAAAAGGTAGCAGATGATAGAAACAATCTAAAGGATTGGAGACGATGTTGTTAAAGAATTTCAATCAGAGAACTTTCTTCCCTACAGTCTTCTAGCATTTTCAGTCAGTCTTCAAATTCGTAAGCTGTTAATCTTACTGCCTTAAAGTGTAGTTTTTTAAATGTGAATGTTCATAAAATTGTTTCTAGGCGGTTGAAGGAACTGCGCAAGAATCAACAAGAGCAGAATGTAAAGAGAAAACAAAAAGCAAAAGAGGAACACAGGTAAGTTAACAAGTAAACTTTCGTGTACAAGGGTAGCTGTGTCAGGATTCACGTGGTCATGAAAAGTCATGGAATTTCTAAATGCTTTTTCCAGGCCAGGAAAAGTCGTGGAGTTTAGTAAAAGTTTCTGAGGTCATGGAATTTCGTTCATCATTCTCAATATGAACACAGAATAGGCATTTAAAGTTGAAATTGAAGTCTCGGTAACCTGTTCTATTGAAATGGATTCTTTAATTTCGCGATGTTTCTGGGTCATGGAAAAAAGCATTTGGTCATGGAAAAGTCATGGAATTTCATTCATTATTCTCAGTAAGAACCCTGAATTGGCATTTAAAGTTGAATTGAAGTGTCAGTAGCCTGTTCTGTTGAAATGGATTCTTTGATTTTGCAATATTTCTTGGTGATGGAAAATGGCATTGGTCATGGAAAAGTCATGGAACTTCATCCATTATTCTCAGTCCTGTCTGTGCGTTGTCTGTATTTTTTACATTGTAGTGAGATACTGAAGAAACTGATCGTGAAGTTCGATGAGTTTCTTTACTTTCATGTTTTTTTGTACGGCCAAGACCGTGCAATATGTACAAGCGATTTACAATATATGTGACTCAGTAGACCAACAGATTCAGTAGACCAACAGTGTTACCTTTTTCAAAATTGAGAAGATCTTTAAAGGCTTACAACAGTTTAATCTTACTTTACTTTGTTTTCCTGGTCGCGGAAATCGTGTGCTGGAAAGTGTTTCCGATCCTTTACAGAAGTTTTTTTGTTCATTGTCACATTGAGGCAATGTGCCAGTGCCACTCTTGGAAAAGCAAAAAGTTCAAATCCACTATCCTTGATTTAATATGGAACAAGAAAGGCTGTCTTTTGATAACGTTTTTCAAGATTTTTTGCTAGTCGTAGCTAACTGGTATTTTTGAACAACCTCTTCACAGAGCCCGTAGTCTTGCTGGACAAGTTAAAAAACAAAGTAATGAGAAGCACAAAGATGTTGCCGAAGGTATTTACAGTTTGGTTTTACTTCTTGGAAATTTGAATTTAAATCAACTGCTCGGCTACTCAGTCGACGGAAAGCCAAAACAAATTTTTTTGTAACTATCAGAAAAATGCCTGGTGTTAATTCTGCGAGTTGACATTACTGGATGCTTAGAGTAACAAGCTTGCAAAAAAACTATTGTTGGGGGACTGGTTTGTATTCCTAAATGTGGTTTACTTCTCATTTGTAATTTTCGGTATGCGCAGCTTTAGAAACGATTGGAACTGTGTTACTCTCCTGAACATGCGTTTTCAGTTAGGAGCTTTCTGCTTTTAGCATTACTGATTAACCGTAGCTTTTCTTCATAACTTAATTTTTAATCTTGTTAAATTCAGCATCTAGAGTATTGCATAAATCGTTGTACCTTAGATACTTTTATATCTTGCTTAAGTACTGAGAACTACAGTAAACTTTCCCTTCTAACATTTTTAGAAATCAGTGAAGACGATAGTGCCGATGATGAGAACTGGTATCGGGAGGAGGTTGGGGCCGAGCCGGATCCAGGTTGGTGTTCCTTGTAGCCTGGTTAGCCAGTCAGTAAGGAGCCAGTCTGTCGTGCAGGAGGCCTGGGATCTATTTTCAGCTGGAGCTTCACTCAGGGTTTTGAAATAACCGAGAAGGTGCTGCCTTTACTCAAACCTCTGCAAACGGTTAGACCTTCGCGTCTTCTCGGTAAAGGACGTTAAACCTTAAACCCTCTCAAGTCTTAAATAACCGAGAAGGTGCTGCCTTTACTCAAACCTCTGCAAACGGTTAGACCTTCGCGTCTTCTCGGTAAAGGACGTTAAACCTTAAACCCTCTCAAGTCTTAAATTCGATTGTCGAACCTGTTGGACTTATGACTACCCAAGTGCAAAGAATACTATAAACTACATACTTTTGAAGTTATTTAACACCAGTTGAAGCGTCTTCAACCGTTTCAGACTGCTTTCTGATTTGGTTGAAAAAGATTGATTAATCAACAGTGCCCCAACAAGTAAAGACATGATAGCCAGCCGAAGCAACCTAAAGTTAAACACCACCAAATCTCCTGTTCTCCTGAACTACTTTTCTCCAGTTTTGTTACCATCTGCGAGTGAATCGCAGTTGGTTTAAGAAAGGACACTGCTCGACACAAAATACAATTAATAAGCAAACAAATGAAAATTACCAATCGGTGTACGTATCATCATATACAGTCGGGCTCTTCAATTCTTCCCTTTTATAGAGAAGTTTCTTTTAGTTCAAGTTGAAAGTGAAGGTGAATTTGACAATCGTCTATTTGTGTCATAATTTGGCTGCGTGTTAATGAACCGACGCAACTTGACTGAAATCTGGTCGCCTATGTTAACATGCTGCTCCTCTCCGCCTTACTTTTTCTTAACGTGACCTGACATGGAACAACGAACCTTAAACTTACTCGTGACATTTCGTATGTGTGTGCCAAGTTTTCCTTAAGTCTCATGGCGTCATAACTTTTCTTTCCAGATCTTTTCCAATCCTCCAGAAAAAGCTCACCAAGAAGTAAAAGAAAACTGAAGAGCAAACTGGAGGGGCCCGCTGTAAAGAGGAAGAAGGTTGGAAGCAGCAAAGAAACATTTGAGAAGAAGACAAACAAGAAAAACCAATTCGGGTTTAAAAAAGTCAGAAAAGGAAATCGCAAACCTGGTCCTAAGTTTAGTGTCAAAAGACGAAAATAACTCGAAGACACGGTTGTGCGAAGAATATAATACGTGGCTCACAACCACTGCAACGAACATCACGGCGTGTGAAACAAGTTGTAAGTATAGCTCTACGGTGCGAATAACTCTTGCACAGACTGCCTTGGAGAACTATTGAAGAGCCTGGAAAAGTTTTCATATTGTAATACTTCTTTTTCTCGAAGAATATGGAACAGTTTTCGTTGAAATGCTTTTACATATTTAGTACGTTTCTCGGTGTTGCAAATTCTGTTTAACATTTACTATGTTCAATGTTAGTAGTAGTGTTCCTCACCTGGAGTACCTAGCATGGAACGGTGTTGTATCGCAATTTTTGTTCCAAGAACTCCGACCTGGACTGTTGACGTTAATGCAATACTTGTATAAACAATCCTTCAAGAGTGCCTGGAATACATGGAACAATGACTTTGTCGCAATGCATGCCTGACTGTATGAGCGCTCCTCCAAGAACCTTAGAACGCCTAAAACGTTACCCTTGTGCAATGCCTGTACAAACACTACTTCTCTGCATTGAACGTGTTGCAATGTCTGCACTAACACTTCTCAAACATTCCTGGAATACATGGATCGTTAACCTTGTTTCAATGCTTTTTTTATAGCACTCGACAAAGTGATGAATATTCACAGAGCGTAAGGCAAATAATAGTGCTCTTCGGAAACTTCCTCCGAAACATCTACAAAATGCAAGGCAGCCATTTTGAAAATGTGTTCTCACGATGGCTATAATCACCTCGCGCAAGGTTATTATGGCCGGCATGATAAGTTAGTTTCCACAAATGAGAGCAGCGAAAACCCTATAAATAATTACCATGGTGTTACTTCTGAACTTGTGTTTTTCCAGCGGTAATATTTGTTTAGTGCCAATGATATAAACCTATAAAATCTGTTCTCTTATTATTTTGTTTGAAACTTAAGAGCTTGTGTTTAAATTCCACACATCGAGTATAGTGTGTTGACGATTAAAACCGTTTCACAAGTTCGTTTGTTTACATAAGACTAGTAATGTAACAGCAGCAAGTACCTTTGATCCTCACTTCGGTTCGAGATCACGTCACCACACCTACTTTAAATCAATCAGCCATGACAAAATGGTATCCAGAAATGAAAAGGGTGGATTGACATAATTAAAAAAGTTTCAGCTAAGGACTCCAAATATGTAAACAATGGCAAGCAAATGAAAAAAAGGGCATTTTCCTAGGAAGCCAAGCCGGCCTCGCTCACAATTACTGTTTCACATCATTTGCTTAAAAAAAATTTAATTTTACATTCGCTTTTATTTTTGGTTTTGTTTTGGTTTGTCGAGTTTGTTTGCGTGTTCAACTGGGAAAAACCGTTTTCGGTTGATCACTGATCCATTTCAACCAACTCTGACCCTGATTGAAAGGGTTGAACCGGAAAACGTTGGAAATGTGTTCTATTGAAAATTTCAACCAAAACAACCAAAACCAGTTTAAGTTGAAATGGTTGGTCCCAATAGGGCACGACCTAAATGTTGGGACCTGACCACAATTACCTCAAAATAAGACAAAATGATGTCCAGAAATGGAAAAAGAAGGTTAACATTAGTTAGAAGGCATACTTTCAAGTGACCTCGAACTGCAAAGGGTCCATTGACGTCAGTTTCCACTGGTTTAAACTAGGCTAGTACTGATATACATTGACACATTCACACCCAACACCAACAGGCGTGTATCTTTTTTTAATTAAATGCACGTACATGACCTGTGAACGTCTTAACTTCCACTAGACTACTACTACGGTTCTACAATACAGTTACCAGCAATTCGAGATAGAAGGCTGAAAGCTAGCCATTCCTATGGGAAGGGTTGGGAGATGCTGTTAACCAAAAGTGCCAGCAGGCTTAGCCCTTGAAATTTAAGACTTTAAGGCCAGTACATAAAGAAATTTAAAGATAACTGCGTGCATATTCTGGTGAGAGTAACTGTCGAGCATAATTGGTGGATTATACTCGCTGTATATGAGTGTTATTCAGTTACGATTAACTAAGCAACTACAGTACAGGGAAAAGCTACAACTACCTTCAAGTGAAGATACGAGAAGAAGTAATTTGCCTTCAGAAAAACGAATTTAAGACTTAAAGACGTAAGCATGTAACTCTGCTGCTTTTAAGACTTGTGACCCCATTTGGTCATGCTTACATAACGTTTCGTGATAGTGTGTGCATCAAACGCCATTAGAACCCAAGTTCTTCAGCACTTATATTGCTGCTCTCGTGATACTAGCCTGAGCCTTACAAAACTAACTGGGTATGGCTCTAGAAACAGGCACCTTTACTTGGACGAGTCGGGTTGTGGTTTCACATAGTTACTTGTTCACATCAGTTACCTTTGGTGAGTAATGTTAGCAGAATAAGGTCCCTCTTATATGGATGAACAACCGACGTGGGCCACAATAGAAAGGCGTTTTTTATTCTAAAATCCAAATACAAAATTTCATACTGACGTAGGTGGTCAGTCCATATCGCAAGTTATAACACTTTGTTTCCTTCTTCATGGTAAAAGAGCAAGATCCATTAGAATAAAAACAAAAAAACGTGACTTACGGTATTGACCTCGCACGTTAGGTTACAAGGCTTGTGTAGTAGTTACGGCTTGGTTAATAGTTACTATGGTATCTGTATTATAAAGTCGCTCTATAATTGAATTTATGAACTTGAGCTGACTTTGTGTCGAGACTTACGAGTCTCTCTACACTGGTGTTGTATAGTTTAAATATTAAGCAATTACTGCTTCATACAAAATACTTGTTTAGCGCCACTGATTTCTGTCCTTTCGAGAATGCCATTTTTTACAGTCCGCGACTTGGTGACCGAAAAAATAGATCATATGCCAAATTGTTCTACTTCATCACGGTGCAACTGATTAACCAGGTGCTGTTACAACTTTACTTTGATATAAACGATAAGATTTTGCTGAAGATAAACGAAAACAAGAAAAGTTGCACGATATTGAAAAAAAAATCGAGATTCATTTTAAACCTTGAGCTTTTTCCGGACATGACGGTAAACAAGAATTCTGGATGCAGCCCAAGTGCTTTTAAAGCAATTCGGTATTTCATTTTAAGTAAAGCATTCGTAATTATTGACGTCTTCTAATAGGTCCTTCTTCAGTGAGAAAGCCGCATCGCCTGTAAAGAAAAGAATGCATTTAATCACTCATAAAAATGAAAGAACGAGTGGAAGATGTAGGGAGTCCCCATCATCAGACCCTTTCGAGGTGTAGGGAAAGCCTTTTACAAGTTCCCTTTACGGTGTAGGGAGTCCCCA